>JAGVSP010004505.1:0-16633 GCA_022494985.1 Micrasema minimum
TACGACGAATATACGGAGCTGTATGACCTATATGAGGAACCTCCCATCACAAGCATATAAAGACAGGAAGACTTCGCTGGGCAGGCCATGTCGCAAGGATGGAGGACATCCGACCACCTAAGAGCCTCCTGATCCATAAACCAATGGGTCGAGGGTGTATCGGAAGACCTAAATGAAGGTGGTTGGACTGTGTGGAGAGGAACACAGCATCCTTGGGCATTGGCAATTGGAAGGAAGTAGCCGAAGACAGACGCGAGTGGAGACGTTTCTTGGACAAGGCTCTGGACCCTTAATGGGTTGTAGCGCCGAAGATTGATTGATTGATTGTCTAGTCATTTTTACCAAAATTTATAATAATAATTACCATAGTACCCTCTTGGGCGGCAAAAAAAAGTTAAAACCTTTTTTCCGTAAGTAATTTGGGTTTTTAGAAATGCAAATGGCACGATGACCATTGTAACACTAATTTTACATGTTTATGTGTGATCGTTTTTTGTTTTTTAAGGTTTTGATGTCCATCAATGGTCGGCCTTCTCCATGACGAGTTTTTCCGTGGTTTTCTCGTCATCTAAGGGAGACGCTGAGATTTCCCTCAAAAATTCAAGTATCTATTACGGATTATTTGATTAGGAAGGTGGAACCGCGTACCATCATTTTATCTACGCTACTCCTCATCGCTAATCATAGCCTTATTTTTTTTCTACATTCTAATGCCCAAATATCTTGCATCCAACAATTTTTAATTTAACTAACTAACTAACTAACTAACTAACCATCACGCCATTTTCCCGTAGGGGTAGGCAGAGAAGATAAAACGCCATACCACTCTGTCCTGACATACTTCCTTTGCTTCCTCTACATTCATACATCCTCTCATGCACATACGCCGATTATTCCGACTTTTCACATGTCCACTTTCAAGTACTTGTCGTACTTGGTCATGCCATGTCTTTCTCGGCCTTCCGCAGCTTCTACATCCAGGCACACTTGCATTTGAACTTTTTTTAGCCGTTCTTTCATCACTCATTCGCTCCACATGACCAAACCATCGTAAAAGCCCTTTCTTGATTTTGTCGATAATGCTTATCTTTAATTTAGATCTATTTAATTTAGGTTTTTGGCTAATTGGTTAGGAAATAGCCTCGTAGGAGATCGTTTGCCTTCTATCCTTGCAACTCAACACACTGCCAAGCAGAGTCGACATTGAAATATTACAAAATGCTGTATATGTGTGCAACCGTCCATCATTCATTGTTAAAGACGTTCCATTAGAACCTGTTTTCAATTTAATTAAATAAATAAAACACTTTGATTTTTGGTCCACTGAGTTTATTTTTTAACACGACATGTTTCGGACACGCAGAACTGTCCATCTACAGGTGTATTTTAAAACTGAAGATAAATATACAATGAAAAGTTTAGGTACTGACAGGGGTGGGGGAGGAGCTAAGTGTGGGAGGGGTGGTATGGGGGGTAGGGGGTCTAGCAAGTGGGAATAAACTAAGTAATGGTGATGTATTTTGAAAGGTTATGTTATTTATTAATATTATTATTTGAATTTAAGTTTTTTTGAATTTCGATGTTCTCTAAATTGTTCATAATTTTTCCTTTATTAATATTTGAATGTAAAAGTTTGAGATTATGTGAGTGAAAAGAATGATTCGTTTCCATGATATGGTTAGCGAACTCTGAGAAGGTATTTGAAGTTAAGGCCCGGCGATGTTCTTTTAGTCTTATGTTTAAATTTCTAGCTGTTTGGCTGTTTGTTTTCAATTTCTTTAAAACGTTCACTCTTTTCATCTTTCTATTGCTTTTCTTAAAAGGGTGGCTACTTTTACTAAGTTCAAGTAAAGTTCAATCAAAATACTGGCAACATTCAGTTGCTCGATCACAGATCAGTACCGATTCGGTAATAAGCGACGTGATAACGATTTCTTACCCATGGATGTTTAACGTTTTCGCGATCACAATGGAACACGCGTTAAAAGTTATCGATCGGGATTATTAAACGAGCCATACTATTTCGCGAGCCATTTCCCGAGAAATATCTTATTCGCACATATATTAATTCAATCTTTATTATAATTTAGCCCGGTTTTCGGGAAGCCAAATATTGAGAAAAGCAGTCGATAATATAATAAATCCGACAAGCGCATTGATTTGACATTTGACGTAAGGCCGCGATCAATGGCCGCATCGGCCCCAGTCGGCTATCATCGGCTAGGCGGAAACGTCCGAACACACGACGAACACAGCCGAACCGCTACCACGATATCGAACTGTGATCGGTCAAATCGTTAAGCGTTAGCACGTAAATAGCACGCTTTTAACTACGTCGATAGTTATCTGTGCTTGAGCTACAGGAATGTGCCAAATATTTGGCGTGTGAATTCCCATTAAATCAAATTGACGGGCGAAATCACAAAACGGGATCCGCAACAGAAACGACTGCCATCAAACCAACTGGTTATGAGTGAATATCAAAACCCCGTGGAGCCGAGACAACAGTCGCGTCGTGTAATGATGATGGGAGATCATTAAATTGTAATTTACGGCCAATAGCCCGGCGTACACATACTAGATATGTCGAACAATATTGTGTATTATATTTCCGACGGCCCCCTTGCCCCACTAGGCGATTATGTGGCGCTTTATACCCATCATTATTAGGGTCAATAATCCATTTAAGCAGAAACTACCTGTTAATTATACATATTATTACATCTACAGCTATAGGCAGGGTTTTAGTACCGACCCGCAATCAGCGCACAAAATTTGGGGAGCGCGCTTTTGCGGTTGCGGGCCCCGTGGCTTGGAATGCTCTCCCACCAGAAGTGCGCAGCTGTGAGAGTGAAGTGATGTTTCGAAAGAAACTTAAGACCCATTTGTTCTCTAAATCTTTCGATTCCTTTTGATAATTGCTACTAGAGACGATTGTGTAATATGACTTTTTAATCTGAGCTTGAAAAAAATATATTATTTTTTTCTTTCAAAAGTTTTCGTAAGTATGGGAGATTAAGTAAAATTGCTCAAATTCTTTTTTTTTATCAAAACGGTTTTTTTATTTTGTTTTCTATAATATGGATAGTATTAATTTGACTAAATACATGATATTTGATAACAATTTGCCAAAAAAAGTTCGAAAAAGAAGTCAACTTCGTAGTCAATTTTCTCAAAAACTATGGGTCAAATAAAAAAAAAATCTGGTTTCCCGCTTGAACATCGAGTTTTGTTACACCCTGTATAACTTAGCACCAAAAAAAAAACTCCTATTTTCGGAATAACAGTTCACATAATAGTTCAAAGCCTAGGTTTAATTCGAAAAACAAATTTCTATTGAACTATGTATACAGCAATAATAATAATAATAATAATAATTGGATAACTTGTTAAGCGCCATTTTTATGAAAAATCACCTCGAGGGCGCTGTAATTGACATAACTTAATTAATTCCAGGCCCAATACATTTACGAATGCAAAATCTAACGAGAATTGAATCTATGGAAAATATGTTACTTATACGTAGATGAAGTGCTGGAATCCAATTTGTCTTGCTAGCTACAAAGCGCACGGACAGCTGAAATTTCAGCTCTCCATCTACCGCATTTAATTAAAAATAATTTGTATGGTCGCGACATGATTTTAATGATAAATTATGAGATACCGATAGGGGCTTAACTCCAATTCATTTTGCAGCTACAAAGCGCATTAACGATTGGAGCTTTTGCTTTCCACTGATATCATTCTCCAATGATTATTTTACGTTTTAATTTACTGATTGGGGCTAGATTAGCAAGCATTAGGGTAATAGCAAGCAAAAATTAGGTCTAATTATCATTTAACTACAAGGAAAATAAAGCAAGATTTGGAAGGCGTGACATTCACTCATCACTTTCCAGTAAAGCAACACTTTCAGTAACTTTCTCAGCCAAGGTGCGCGGGGCGGGGCGCAACGACCTACGTCACTATTTACAAATTCATTCTAAAACGTTAAAGAAACCGTTCACGTTTGATGTACAGATTCAACAGATTCATGTAAATTGCAGGTACAGAATAATTATGTTACTTTCGACCGGCTCTGATATTAGAAATTTATTACCGTGGCCCTTATGTAAAAAAAATAACAGAAGTATTTACCTACCATGGTTACCTTTTTAAGGGGTTAGCGTTATATAGAAAATTTTGTATTTAATTGGAGTTCCTTGAGTCCTTGGGAACTCATTTCAAATAGTGATGTAAACAATGAGGTTCTATATAAATATAATATATTTAAATATTAGATATTATAGATATACCAACAGAGTCAGAGAAACTGTGGAAACGATTGTGGATTATCTAGGCGTTTACAGGGCATTCGTCGGCAGTTTTTGCGTCAGAGCTGCGGGACGTGGGACTTGACTTGGGAGGATGCACGGGAGCTGGCGGCCGATCGCTTGGCCTGGAGGCAGGTTGTGGATTCCATATGCTCCACATAGGGAGCGGATATGGTATAATGAAATGAATGAATGAAATTACAGGGCTTATGACCTGTCACTGGCTGGGTTAAGTGGCCACTTGACGTATTACAACATTCCGCATTCCGCCCATCATCTGATAACCATATAACATGACAAATTTCGAAACTCTCTAATATATTGAACTCGCGTTTGTGATATCACATTTCCAGAGATTTTCTCACTGGCGACATCTGTTGAGAAGATTGGCAATCAATCTTTATTCTGATAAAGAATGGGTATAATCCAGTAATTTGTCTACAAGTATTTGTACACATTCAAAATGTTGTTAAAAAGATTTAAATATTGACTAATGCCGTCTGTATACGGGACAGTTTCTTGTTCAGAAAACTACACAGTTTCTTGTTCAGAAAACTGTGCAGTCTGTCAAACTTCTGTCAAAAGACACGCTAAATATGTGTATTTTTTAAAACGCGATTGTAAGTTATTATCGTAATGTTTGCTCTCAGGAAATTGTATATTTAGCTAATAATGTAAATATGTCATTGGTTTTTTACGTATTTAAAAGCATACAATAAACCAATGTCTACTTAAACGTTTTACATAAAAAACATTAACTGTCATGTCAGCTTAAATCTGACATAAGCACGCAGTTTTTTAAACAGTTTTCGTTGTATACGGGACCGTTTTCAGACTGCATAGTTTCAAAAAAAAACTGCCCAGAAAACTGTCCGTATATAGCGGGCTTAACAGTCAATCGAAATGTTTTTCGTTTGTACCGCTAAACTCCAGTATGAAGTGCAGGCTGTTTGATGTATGCGCCATTAGTGAGGGTAGATTAGATGACAGGAAGATTTGTAGATTTTTTTCGTTACGTGTCTACTCGCATTTTTTGGTTAACCTTTTTTTGTGTTCATCAATATTAACTCATGTACCTTCCTATCTGAGGTCACCGCACGTTCTTGCTATTTCTGCTATAGGAGGCATGTTAATGCGAAGCTTAGCTGAACTAAACATCAGACAGCAGACGAAGGAGCGTAGACTGTAGACGGAGAGAAGATATATTATTTATATTGATGGTTTACGGGTGAATATTCGAGGCGGTGCGTCATCGCTGTAGTTCGTGTTCAGACGATCTCACGAATGCCATCTAGACTGTCATAATAATCTAAATACCGGCATACCTACTGAACTTCAAATCAACTATTCCAAACGGAGACACGAAAGACTATAAGTTCGAAAAGGACCGTCACGCGAAACATATACCGAGAACTCGTAAATATGTTCCGCTAACCCATTCTGAAAACAGCGTAAGTTTGTCTTTTTGCACTATTATTAGCTAACTAACTAACGATAGAACGCCACACCACTCTGTCCTGGCATACTTCTCTTGCTTCCTCCACATTCATATATCTTCTCATGCACATACGCCGATTATTCCGACTTTTCACATGTCCACTTTCAAGTACTTGTCGCACTTGGTCATGCCACGTCTTTTTCGGCCGTCCTCGGCTTCTACATCCAGCACACTTGCATTTAAACTTCTTTTAACTCATTCGCTCCATATGACCAAACCATCGTAAAAGCCCTTTCTTAATTTTGTCGATAATGCTAATCTCAGCCTTGCACTCTGCTCTAATTTCGACATTAATTTATACACCTATCATACATAGTCTTACCACACAGAGAGATGACATTTCAACAGCATTCAGTCTACTTTCATCCTTCTTTTTCCAACACCACGCTTCACTACCATACATAAGGGTTGGTACCAGAACTCCGTTGTGTGCTGCCAATTTTGCTTCTTTCGATAAGTTCTTATTTGCCACTATCGATTTTAAGGCACCATTAGCTCTGTTTCCGGCACTAACCCTTTTTAGCTACACACCATCACTATTATTGAGTCAAAACGACTACACACTATTATTAAGTGCAAATAATTTATGTAGATAACTTTTTTATGATACTACTTTCCCTTATCCGCACCCAACGTGCATAGGGCACTGCATCGGTACACCAAGTGTAGTGAATCCAAGGTGGTAGTACCTAAGTACTAAGATATTAAAATCAAAGCTCATTTTACACTCCACGAATGCGAGTCGAATACTCGCTGCCGTGTCTGTGTCCTTGATCGACCAAAAGGTATTTTTTGGTGAGATAATAGCTGATAACTTGATGCGGTGATGTAACACGCTCCACAGCACATCGCATCGCGGAGATCAAAACTGGATTTAGAAATACGACAATATCATAACCATATTTAAATTCAAAGCGGATACAATGTTAACTGGTATTTCTTACATGGGTGAAATGAAAACCGACTTGGGTATTGGGAAACTGGGCAACTGACGTTTGTTACATTATCTACTGTTAATGAGTGCTGTTCCAAAACCAGTCGGCAATTTTACTTTTTACAATACTACCTTATTACTACTCATTCAACCCTCATGTGTGGTAGTGAAGCGTGGTGTTGGAAAAAGAAGGATGAAAGTAGACTGAATGCTGTTGAAATGTCATCATCTCTCTGTGTGGTAAGACTATGTATGATAGGTGTATAAATTAATGTCGAAATCAGAGCAGAGTGCAAGGCTGAGATAAGCATTATCGACAAAATTAAGAAAGGGCTTTTACGATGGTTTAGTCATGTGGAGCGAATGAGTGATGAAAGAACGGCTAAAAGAAGATTAAATGCAAGTGTGCCTGGACGTAGAAGCCGCGGAAGGCCGAGAAAGACATGGCATGACCAAGTACGTCAAGTACTTGAAAGTGGACATGTGAAAAGTCGGAATAACCGACGTATGTGCATGAGAGAATGTATTAATGTAGAGGAAGTCTGTCAGGACAGAGTGGTATGGCGTTCTATCTTCTCCGCCTACTTTTACGGAGCAATGACGTGATGGTTTGTTAGTTAGTTAGTTACTACTCATTTTACCTTTCCGCACCCAATGGTGCATAGAACACTGCATAAGTACACCAATCGCAGTGAATCTATATCATTTCAAGGCCACATGATCGTCTTACGTTTCAATGCCAGTCCTAGACATCACATATGAAAAAACTCCGTTGGGAATTAAAACCGCGATCTCATCAATGGTAGCCAAATGTTCTATCTATATACTTATGGCAATCGTCCGTCTTCGGAAGACGATGAAGATGCGGCACTCATCAGAGCAGCTTCTCCGGTGACTGTGAAGTCCTATACGAGACCTGCACAGTCGACCACATCTCTTACACCTCCAGGTTGTGGGGGGGGGATCCAGTTGGTAGCTGCTTCGCTCGCTGTCTTCTAGGTCTCGAAACACGAGGCAGAGGTTAGAAACTACATTTAAATGAATATTTCAATTTGACATTGTCAGGAATGGGACACCATTAATGGAAGCTTAACAAACACAAGGCAGGCAGGCAAACTTAACGTACCGCAATGCAAGTCATTTTAAAAAGGTTACATAAGTTAGGAGTGTGCTATAGGAGCACCTATAGTAGGTGGAGGATCGATTGCCATGAAATGATGATCAATGACCCCCATTGGATGTTGGATAGTGTGAGTACCCGGATTACAGGTACAATGTGCCGTTAGTCGATCTGTTTTGGTCCGCGGATGGAGAGTTATGGTCCGCGTGGAAGGTGGTAGACGGTGACAAGCTGCTCTAACAGAAAATATTCAGGAAACCTAAAAATCATATGATAGCGTCATTTTGCAATGAGGGAATCCACTGTTTTCTAAAGTATTTTTTTTCTATAAACGTACTATTTAACTAAGCAAAAAAAAATATTTAATATTTTTTTTATAAGTTATTGATGAAGATACGATTTTTTAAAGTTGCACATTTCAAATACCGCGCCAAATACTACTATGTACTAAGTGCGTCATTTTTGCAGGAGTGACGTCATAAAACGGGCGGCTAACGGCATGGCACGGCTAACATATTTCTCCAGCCAATAACAAAACTGTCAAAAATCTATGCAAACGATTTCTCAGCCAACTGTCAGTTAAACTGTCAACAGCTGTTCTAGGGAGAGTGAATGGCGGCCATCTTTAAAAACGGAAACGGAAAACACTACACTTAGATACAAGGAGTGACGTCATTGTTTAAGATTTGGAAATGAATACTATTTTCAACATTTTTTATTTATTTTTGGGGTAAATTATTGAGAGATTTTCATCCGACTTCAAAATTTTTAAAAATTCGCGTCTACACGAAAGCATTTTTAAAATTCAATTCCGGGTGGCAGTGGATTTCCTCATTGTCTGAAAACATTATCGTCTCTGATTTGGCCATAGTTTATCGAGATAGTACTTTACGATTGTTTCGGACAGAATTCAAGATTTAAAACTAGATGGATTTTTCACAATCGAAAACACCTTTTTTGTTTCATATGTCAAAATCATCATCATCATCATACCATATCCGCTCCCTATGTGGAGCATATGGAGTCCACAAACTGCCTCCAGGCCAAGCGATCGGCCGCCAGCTCCCGTGCATCCTCCCAAGTCAAGTCCTAGTCCCGCAGCTCTGACGCAAATTGCCGACGAATTGTTAACAGTGGACGACCAGGACGCCGAGAACCTGATGCCATGTAAAATAGGCTAATAATTAATTACTTATTTTTTTACCATAATGCACCCACTAGTTATAAATTTTATAATGCTAAATTAGATGTTAAATTTTACCCATATATTTTATTAACAATTTCATGTATTATCATCGAGTAACTGCAGAAATTTGTCATTTAACCGATCTGATAACTGTTTAGCACTAGAAATCCTCTCGGGAATATTTTCGGTCCAATCTGTTAGGAGTATTCTTTCTGAAAATACTCAGTAATTTACATACTTCGCTAGACACACTTTCTGTCTACCCTGCGATGGTGGAAGGTGGAGTGGCGGGGGTGTGGGGAGAACAGGTTTGGAAGAGGAGATGAGACACTATCACAGATATCCTTAAATCTCTCCGATACATAATTTGTTTGACGCCTAGATTATCTTCTACAAGTTAATACTAAATACCTGCGGCTTAGTTAAACGATCATTTAAAACCGAGCTACTCATTTTTGAGCGTTCGACGTTTTCATTCTGCGAGTTTGGCAGTTTTAACCACAGGCGATTATTCTTTGGTTTTAATTAATCTGATATTTAATTGGTCTTATATTAAATTAGTCTGAAGAAACTTGTTCATACACCTTTGGACTCGGGAGATCACTTCGATTTTTATTTTATGCAACAAAAAAAAGAAGGAAATGACAGTGCAGCAGGCGTTCTTGCCATAAATTTGGAGAGCGCGCTTTTGCGGTTGCGGGCCCTGTGGCTTAGAATGCTCTCCCACCAGAAGTGCGCAACTGTGAGAGTGAAGTGATGTTTCGAAAGAAACTTAACACCTATATGTTCTCACAAATCTTTTGATTAATTTTGATAATGGTATTTTCTACTCAGAAAATTGAGTTTTTCACTCACTTTAAATTTCCCGAGCCGTTAAATTCAATATTTGAAGCGCCCTTGAGGTATATTTATACGAAAACGGCGCTATATAAATTATCCATAATAATAATAATAAAAACCCAAATATTTCCATTTCAAATAGTCTGAAATAAACATCATAGAAAAATTATAAATAACGTGTTTTATTTATTTTTGGTTAAATTCGTCGGGTTTTTTTCTTTTTCGGCGGGTAAACAAGATCGATAAAACGGTATGATATATTGCAAGCAAGCTTTCCATAGGGGCCTTGCGAAATATGAGGTGTGAACTTCGCAACAAGTTATGACACTCTGGCTTTTATTAATTCCAGTAGTGGATATCAGGGATAACACCAGTAGCCAGACCAGCATTAGTACGCGGGTCCTACTTCTCCCGGAACTCCGGGATTAGTATGCAGCGGCCGCAACAGCTGTTTCCGGGACACACCCGCCACCCGCCACCCGACACATCGACACCGCATCGCACATTATCCATTACATTACGAAATCATACCTCATACGTTTTTGTAGCTGTTTCGATATTTTGAGTGTGACCAAATCTTAGTTAAGTATTTTAACATTCTTGGAGATTCGATAGTCGGTCAGTTGCTCGATCACAGATCAGTACCGACTCGGTAATAAGCGACGTGATAACGATTTCTTACCCATGGATGTTTAACGTTTTCGCGATCACAATGATGGAACACGCGTTAAAAGTTATCGATCGGGATTATTAAACGAGCGCATACTAGTCGCGAGCCATTTCCCGAGATATATCTTTATTCGCACAAATCTTCATTCAATCCTTATTATAATTTAGCCGGTTTTCGGCAAGCCAAATATTGAGAAAAGCAGTGGACATAATAAAAAATCCGACAAGCGCGATGATTTGACGTTTGACGTACGGCCGCGATATAGCATAGTTCGGCTCCGCTCGTCTCAGATCGTCAATGCTCGGCTCAGCGATCGCGGTATTGAACGGTATGTCATTGTGATCGCTCAAATCGTTAGCGTTAGCACGTGATTAGCACGCTTTTAACTACGTCGATAGTTATCTGTGATTGAGCTACTGGATGATGTAAAGGAGATCGCTCCCCACCTAGTGGCCCTGAATTGGAGCATGAAGGGAAATATAGCAACGGATATGCTAGTCTTCACCCTCGAAGCTACTAGCTTAAAGCCTAGACTAGGACGATGAGAACTGGCTCAAGGGGAACCGTCACAATAGATCCACACAGGTCGGAACCGTAATGGCCTAGAATGCCATAGAATTAGTTGTTACTATTTACTGGGTATTATCCAGGAAGAACTGTTTTTCAAGAGACGAAGAAGACATACATGATATGTGTCTGAGATCACTTAATGACAGGTAAACTTCCACATTCCATCAACATAGCATGAACATTTACGTAGTCTTCGTCTCTTGAGATATCTTAATCATAATGAATGGTGATTTCGCCTTTGATGATCTAAGTTTACTGTTTACGGCCATTCACATAAAATTTTATTTCCGTTGATATCAAGAACGAGAGCCGGCATTTACGTCACTCGTTTAATATCTACCAAGGTTTTCTGTAGCTCAAGCACAGATAACTATCGACGTAGTTAAAAGCGTGCTATTCACGTGCAACGCTAACGATTTGAGCGATCACAATGACATATCTTTCAATACTGCGATCGCTGAGCGAGCATCGACGATCTGAGCCGAGCGGAGCCGAACTACGCTATATCGCGTCCGTCCGTCAAACGTCAAATCATCGCGCTTGTCGGATTTTTTTATTATGTCGACTGTTTTTTCTCAATATTTGGCTTGCCGAAAACCGGCTAAATTATATATAAAGATTGAATGAAGATTTGTGCGAATAAGATGTATCTCGGGAAATGGCTCGCGACAAGTATGCGCTCGTTTAATAATCCGATCGATAATTTTTTAACGCGTGTTCCATTCTGATCGCGAAAACGTTAAACATCCCCATGGGTAAAGAAATCGTTATCACGTCGCTTATTACCGAGTCGGTACTGATCTGTGATCGAGCAACTGGAATACTACACAGAACACTGACTTCGCTACGTCATATCATAAAATCCTTGCAAAGCCTGTTTTCAAGACAGTTTTGTTTCATATTTATAGGTGATGATGAATCTCGGGAGAAACTTCTGTATTATTACGTGTGTTTAATAAATATTTTATTGAATAAATATGATTTTCAAGTACTCGTTGGCGTCGATAGCTTTAACAAGAACTAAAGGAAGGAACGTGACGGAGCCTGACGTGAGAGGAGGCGAGAGCTAGCTTGTGACAGGGTCTCCTGGAGGGATCTAGTGATGTCCACATGCTCCACATAGGAGCGAACGTGGCAACAGAAGAAGATACGTCTTGTCCATTCATTATTATTTACATTATTAGATAATTGATATATTTATTTTAGGATAATTTATATAGCGCAGTACTCGCGTAAAAACACCTTAAAAGAGCAGTACATTAAAGAGATTACAACTCGCCCTGCAGCTACGAAGCAATTCCGTTTTTTTTTTTTTAGAAAATTAAGCACAGCAGATTGAGCAGGGACTTCATTCATATTTAGTCAAACCAGTCTTGGATACTTCCTTTCAAATGTCTTAGCTAATTAAAAGTAGTTTATTTTTCCCAGCAACATGCATATTTTTATTACAACAAGAAACTGAGAATAAATAGAATATAGGTCATGATTGTAATATACAACGTGCAACGAACTTTTTGTTTTGTTCCGCTCCAGAATATGGATTTTACCACAAAAGGGTTCTTCCCGATAACACGAATATTCTTAAAAACGTTATAAATATTTAAAGTATATTTTTACAATTCCAACGATATAAAGCACAATGATCAAAAATGTTGTTTTCATTTAAAAATGTATGTTTTAAAAACACGAAAATACGAATGATTTTTAACGCCCGTTATTGGTTAATGACGTCATACCCGTCCACCATGAAAGGCGTGAAATTCATTACGAAGTGAGCGCCTATATTGCTGTGACGTCACACCGCATGCGCGCCAAATGAAGGATTTTGCGAGCGATTTGGAAAAGCGCCATTTCAAACCGCGCAAAAAAATTCATATGACATCGTAATATTTTTTTTTAAATTCCCTTGATATTGTAATTTTTCAATACATTTTTTTAAATAAAAAATAAAAAATCGGGAAGAACCCAATTCCAGTGGACTGCAGTGAGGTAATACTACAAGACAAGATGTATGGAGAATGAGTCAAGTTTTGCCAATTCTATTTTATATTCTGATCACGTACCCTCCCTCGTCTGTGTATTCACGCCAATAGTATCACGCTTTCCTGCCTTCGTCATTTTCCCTGTGGAATAAGGAATTTGCGGATGCAATCCGCTACATGTTGGCAATACGAGACTTCGGAAGGATGGTACTTTATACTTTATAGCCCGCCCGTTGCTCGATCACAGATCACTACCGACTCGACTCGGTAATAAGCGACGTGATAACGATTTCTTACCCATGGATGTTTAACGTTTTCGCGATCACAATGGAACACGCGTTAAAAGTTATCGATCGGGATTATTAAACGAGCGCATACTAATCGCGAGCCATTTCACGAGATATATCGTATTCGCACATATATTCATTCAATCTTTATTATAATTTAGCCGGTTTTCGGCAAGCCAAATATTGAGAAAAGCAGTCGACATAATAAAAAATCCGACAAGCGCGTTGATTTAACGTTTGACGTACGGCCGCGATATCGCGTGCATCGGCCCCGCTCGGCTCAGATCGGCTATGCTCGGCTCGGCGAACGCGTTCGCCGAACCGATACCACGGTATTGAACTGTGATCGGTCAAATCGTTAGGGCTAGCACGTGGTTAGCACGTTTTTAACTACGTCGATAGTTATCTGTGATTAAGCAACTGATCGTTATGTGCGGGACAATAGAAAGATGTTATAGGTGGTCAACGATAATGTATCTCCTAATTGCTATGACTATCGACCCCCCTATTATACACCTAAAGGCGTTTTTTCCTCTTTCACTCGCACTTTTCTCCATATAAGAGGAAGACGGTCTCCTGTCATGCTAGCCTCTGGCAGGAAAACTCCCCTGGGTTGTGCCGATTTCTCATCGGGCATATCGCGTGCGCGTCTCTGGCGCGTGCCCATAGCTCGGGAGACCTTTATCTTCCGACAGGTAAAAAAATTGTATTCTTTCAAAGCGTTTTTTTCCGTTAATGGCCATTCTTCATACAGACGATTTTAGATTTTTTTTATTTGTATTAAAATACCCAATGCTAATCGTCTAGAGAAGAATTAATTAACATTAAAATAGTTGGGTGATCTGGATAAACTGGATGAAATGGATAACTGGGGATAGAAGACTCAAGATTGAGCAAGGTGGAATGTTATCGTCGAGGAGGCTTAAGCTCTTCATGAGCTAATTGGCCATCTGAAGTGAGTAAGTTGATATTGTGCGTAACTTTCAGTATTTTTAAATTTAGAAATGCTCACAAAATGGTGGATTGATTTTGCAGATTGACTGTGCGTTTGTAAAGCAAAAATTGGTGTGACTTGCCAAATTTAGATTAAAAAGAAAAGAGAATTAAAGGTGCAGAATTCAAAAGTTTTTCAATTAGATTTTGCAATTTATTTTTTCGACCTCCAAATGTGCGTATACAACATAATGTTAGTTTTTTGGTGATTATAATGTACATATTTATTATCTTACAGAACATAAACAGCTTGTCAAATACTGCTTGCAAATTTATCCCATTCATTACGCTTCGAAATGCTATTACTTATCCATTCTATAAATGGAGATATTAAACAGGACGTGCCGCGTTTAGTGATGGCCAACAAGTCTATGGTAAGTACACAAGCAACAACTGGTCAAATCTGTTCTTTTGATCTTGTAAGAATAAATTAATAATAACTGCTTAATCCTATTTGGCAAAGCATTTCAACGATAATATTTGGTATGCTGAAAAAGGCAAGTAAGAATTTCACTCATGATGTATGATAGAGATATACAAGATATGCCTTGATTGGCAGCAATTAAATGACTGCTTAATCCCATTCGGCAAAGCTTTTCATATGTAATATTTGATCTATCATCTATTGACACTTAAGAAATCTCTCTCGTGATGTCATCTCCATCATCATACCATATCCGCTCCCTATGTGGAGCATATGGAAATCCCCAAACTGCCTCCAGGCCAAGCGATCGGCCGCCGGCTCCCGTGCATCCTCCCAAGTCAAGTCCACGTCCCGCAGCTCTGCGGCAAATTGCCGACGAATCGTCAACAGTGGACGACCATGACGTCGAGATGTAGGAGTCGATAAGTCACGCAAACATCATCCTTGATGAGATAATTAAAATAATAACTGCCGAACACCATGCGGCAAAAGCATCTTTAAAGCCCGCTTTATATGGGACAGTTTCTTGTTCAGAAAACTACACAGTTTCTTGTTCAGAAAACTGTGCAGTCTGTCAAACTTCTGTCAAAAGACACGCTAAATATGTGTATTTTTGAAACGCGATTGTAAGTTATTATCGTATGTTTGCTCTCAGGAAATTGTATATTTAGCTAATAATGTAAATATGTTATTGGTTTTTAACGTATTTAAAAGCATACAATAAACCAATGTCTACTTAAACGTTTACATAAAAAACATTGACTGTCATGTCAGCTTAAATCTGACAGTAGCACACAGTTTTTCATGCAGTTTTAGCTTTATACGGGACCGTTTTCAGACTGCACAGAAAACTGTGTAGTAAACTGTCCCATATATAGCGGGCTTTAGTCAATGGTTGATCCATCCGAATTCTTAAGAAATTTTAATCATGGTGTGAGAAATTATGAAACTTAC
Source organism: Micrasema minimum (assembly GCA_022494985.1). Classification (NCBI taxonomy): domain Eukaryota; kingdom Metazoa; phylum Arthropoda; class Insecta; order Trichoptera; family Brachycentridae; genus Micrasema; species Micrasema minimum. Next base: position 15,772 of record JAGVSP010004505.1, read on the forward strand.
AAAAAATATTATCCTTGATTAGCAACATCTAAAATAATTGTTAAATCCCATTCGGCGAAACATGAATTTAAAATAGACACATAGGAAATTTCTCTTGTGATGGCAAATTCATCCCTGACGACTACTGCTTCTAATCTTCATTACACTGCATTGGTACTCCAAGAACTGGCTTCATGTAACAAAAAATGATTCCTTGATGAACCGCGGATAAAATTATGAAGTTGATGTTGATGGCTGCCTTAACAAAATGTAGTCATGATTTACGAGATGACAGTCATATACCAAAAGTGTCCTTGATGAGCTGCAATTTATCAGACAAGAGCTTAATAAACTGAATAATATTGCGAATTAAATAAGTGACGTCTCCTAAGTGATGATCCAGCCCGCCTGGCAAATTACCCACCCAGTAACAGCATAATGCGCTCAATGGATGCTGTCCCGGTGATGTCATCTCGCTGTTCTCCCGTCACCACCTGTCACCTACAGTCGGGGACTATGTTGGTCCGTGTTGGACTGCACGATGCTGTATCGTGAATCGTGGACGGCAATTGGGTTCTTTCCGATTTTCTATTTTTTATTTCAAAAAAATTATTGAAAAATAACAATATAAAGGGATTTTTATTTTTTATTTTTACGATGTCATATGAATTTTCTAGCGCGGTTTGAAATAGCGCTTTTTCAAATCGCTCGCAAAATCCTCCATTTGGCGCGCATGGGGTGTGACGTCACATCAATATGGGCGCTGACTTCGTAATGAATTTCCCGCCTTTCATAATGGACGGGTATGACGTCATTAGCCAATAACGGGCGTTAAAAGTAACTCGTAATTTCGTGTTTTTAAAACATAAATTTATAAATGAAA
>JAGVSP010004506.1:0-52864 GCA_022494985.1 Micrasema minimum
CCCCCTTTTAACTAAAAAGTTTAAACCCAAATTAAATGGTTGCTGTTTTCAGTATTTGGGTCGTTAGTTTAATCAGGGTATTACTTTTACTTTAATCTTTGCAACTAAAAATTATTTTTTTTGGAATTTTATATTTTTTGGGAAATTATAATATCGATTTTTAAAAGGGGTTAAAACCCCAACCCCCCAAATTTTAAACCCCCTTTTTTGTTTTTGGTTTGTGTTTGTTCCGTAAGTAAGTTTTTTTTCATGTTTTTGTGTGTACAAATGATGTAAATATAGTCGAGAGTGCAAAAGGTGAGATAAAGCATTATCGACAAAATTAAGGAAGGCCTATTACGACCGACGTTAGGGTTTGGTCATGACTGATGTGAAAAGAACGGCCTAAAAGAAGTTTTAAAATGCAAGTGTGCCTGGATGTAGAAGCCGAGAACGGCCTAAAAAGACATGGCATGACCACGTAAGTACTTGAAAGTGGACATGTGAAAAGTCGGAATAATCGGCGTTATCATGTATGATAGGATGTATGATTGTAGAGGAAGCAAAGGAAGTATGTCCAGGACAGAGGGGTATGGCGGTTTCTATCCTCTCTGCCTACTCTACGGGGAAATGGTATGATGGTTAGTTGTTGATACCTTGGGACTAATACTAAAAGCGTATGACTGCTGTCATACTTACCTTCATGTAATAAAAGTATCAAGATACAATGCACTTGGTTTGTACCGATGCAGTGCCCTAGGGCACTACTATGGTTGACGGTATAAGGGGACCAGTCTAGTAGTAGTAGTATGTTATTATTTTTCACAAAAAAAGTTTTTTTTATACCCTCCACGCAATCATTGGAAAAAAATACGTTGAAGATACTAAAACTAACCAAGTATGAAAAAGTCGTATGAATTTTTTTCTACCTACCTCTATACAGGTAGGTGCCTACATGACTAAATACATTTTGCAGTCCATGTTTCAATGTAAAACATTTCAATTTAGTATTTTAATTATCTGAAAAAATATATTAAGATAATCAAATATTCGGCCAAAACTTGGCAACCTTGGTAGAATAATAACTTACAACTTGTAGATTCCGGGCTTTATTCCAGTGAGGTCAGAAGTATTCATCGTTTTTTTGTGTCTTATGTTTATATCGTACCTAATTGGTTTTTTCACAAATATAACACTTTTGTTTACTATTGTTTACTGTGTGGAATATAAGACAGAAATCTTTTTTTTAATCTGTAAAATATTCGTAATAATGTTTTTTTGAGGCTTAATTTGAATATAAAATTTTGGGCTTGGAATCCTGCCCTTTTTCAGGCTCGAATGTGTTGAAGAACAAACAATGAAAATTTTAAATGTTTCTAGATACCTATTGTATGTTAATAGTTTATCAACAACATGGTACCTAGTTCTTTCTGATGACTGTTAGCTGTGTAAACAAAAATTTGAACATATGTGCCTGAGAATCATAATGAGGCATAATTATACACTTTACATTTTATAAAATGAATAATTAAGATATTTATAAAATAGACGCCCCTCGTAGGCTCTGTCAGAAAACAGATAATCTATTCGTTTACATTTAAAATTTCATAAAAATAACGTTAAATGATTTTGGTAATTGGTGGTCAGGATAGAGATTACAAATGGAATGTTATAGAGTTGTATGGTAGATAAAAAATAAAGATTTGAATACTACTACTACTACTGTCCCTTATCCGCACCCAATGGTGCATAGGGCACTGCATTGGTACACCAAGTACAGTGTAACTTGGATCATTTTTATAACACGAAGGTAGGATGATCAGTCATACGCTTCAGAAACCAGCCCAAGGTATCACACATGAAATATTAATATGAAAATAAACATTTAAATAAAATTTTCATGTTGACCCCCTACGGGAATCGAACCCGCGACCTCATGCATGGCAGCCAAATGCGTTACCACTATGCCACGAGGCGGACAAGATTTGAATAACTGGTAAGAAATTTTGAATAACCTAATAAAACCCGTCGGCGTCAGAGCTGCGGGACGTGGACTTGACTTGGGAGGATGCACGGGAGCTGGCGGCCGATCGCTTGGCCTGGAGGCAGTTTGTGGATTCCATATGCTCCACATAGGGAGCGGATATGGTATAGGATGGTGAATAAAACCGGTAATTTAAGATGATTCCAAATATTAATTTCAAAATTTATCGTCTGAGAATGAAGAGATGATTTAAAATGCTTAACCTTATTACTTTTAACCACTATTTTCATTGATAATGTTAATTTTTACTTTACCAGGAATCGAAGCCGGGACCCTCGTGTTTCGTGTTGTGAGCTAAACGTCTTGACCACTACACTATATTGGTCATATTTCCAGATTTTAGCAATATTTCTATCGACCGTGTTGATCCCGAGAATACCTAAAAAATGTTAATGTAAAAAATTAGATTATTTTTTTAATGACCGTAGAAGATAACTATAGATTTTCATTTGCAATCGCCATCGATTGTGAGAATACATGAATTTAATAAAAAATATAGAATTACCTTTTTATCGACCGTGTACGCTAACTTACTGTAAAAAGCCATTTGTAATCGCTTCCCGGTTAACTTGTTCTAGAAAATTTCTAGGGGCTTTTATGCCCCGTTAGTATTTGTTAAACCATTTTAATGGTACTACTTAGAAAATTTCACAAACATGGTTTGTGATCCTTATTATACCATATCGTGACTTGGATCATTTAGGTTACATGTCCAAGTTAAATCATTTTTCACTGGATGGTTATTAAATTAGAGACCCGAGAACGTTGCGTGGAACTTTGGCCATTTTTACCGGTTACGGAAAGACTAGATTGCCGTGAAAAAATCAATACGGCGAAATTAATTTAGGACTGAAATAAAAGTAAAATATGTAATTCTTAAAAAACATGGAAATGAAATACTTGATGAATTTATGATTCTTAGTGGATAGGTTCTTATATTCTTGATGAATACTTAATGATTCTTAGTGGATAGGTCTATCGACTGGGTTCTTACTGCGACTCTAAAACTTTTGACATTGGTCAGCTATCGAAGCTTCTACTATGAAGATGATGAGTGTACTTTTTGTTTGATGAATAATTTTCCATGAATGTGAATTCCTAGAAAATTTAAATATAGCCTCTATTTTCCATTTTTTTTTATTTGTATTTTTCTTAATTTTATTTATTTCCAAATAAAGTATAAAAATATATTTTTAAATCTCAAATACATTCAAGAAGACATAAACGGGAAAATGAAAAAACATATACCAGACACAAGAAAATCAGAAATGTAGAGAAAAAAGTCATAAGTAAGTATATAAATTTTTATGAATGTATCTTTTTGTATGTATGTAAATTCCTTTATTTTATTTTATTATTTTTTTTTTCACACTACAATCGTACCAAGCCAATTTTTGTGGCTTGTTGTAGAGATCAAGTTGAACATCAGAATATGCATATTAAATCTTACCATGATTGAGGCCACTTGAACAAAAGTAGGTAAAAACCCTAATTTGTTTAAAAATAATACTGTTATAGGTCTAGCCCACACTCATCATCATGTCAGCCAGTGAACGTCCACTGCTGGACATAGGCCTCCTCCTGCCGCCACCACTTCTCTCAATCCTGCGCCGTCCCCCATACCACCGTCTTCCAGCAAACATCCTTTGATATCGTTTACCCATCTCATCGGCGGACGTCCTTGAGTCCTTGGGTCTCTCCCAACCCGGTCTCCACACCAGACACGCTTATTTTAACTATAACAGAAAAATAGTCCCAGCAACATTTTCCACCAAAACATATTTTGTAGATGTCGCTATAAAACACTACTTTGTATAAAGATTTACCAATAGTGGTCCTTCACCCTAAACTCATTAAACTCAGTGCATTTACATGCATTAAATTTAAAATGTAACAAGCATCATCACCATCGCTAGGGAGCGTTGCATCATCACCATCCTCTGTACCTACTCAATTATTATAAGATTAGGAAAAGATAAACTCAAGTATAGTATATTTTGACGTGTTATTGAAACTTCAATCCATCTGTTTATAAAGTGTGTTCGTGCGTTCAATGGATGAGACAGCGGTGTGTTCAAAGTCCACTAAAATAAAGTAATTTGGCCCACATACGAATCCTCAAGTCAGCCTACGTGTATTCCAAATCGTGTTAACCCGAACCGATTTAATATATTCCGGCTCACATTGTCAAGACATTTTTACACCAAATACAAATACTTCGGAACAATGCAGGTCTCACCTTTAGCGTGATAAAGAAATTAAATATAAATATGTAGGTATGTCGCATTATTGTTTACATTACTTTTCAATGAAGTTGGCTAATTAACGAATCCGGTATTCAACGATTACTAACAGTGATGTCATGGTCATTTCAATAAAGTTCTTTGTACATAATGTCGACATCAAAGACACAATGTATTCAAAAAGTTTCGTATGAATAATTTACATATGAAAAATTAGAGCACTGTTCAAAATATGCTAATTATAGTCAGTGTCTAATGTGAATTTTCGGGAGCTTAGTATTACGAGTAAGTACCTATTTTAGAAAAGCGAAATTCGGAAATCATAGCCATTTGCATATCAATCCCTATTTTAAATTATTTACTTAAAATAATTCTACTTTTTTGTATTCTACAAGTACTGTAGGTATTTGATAATGTTTGCGATTATTTTTTCTCTGATTTTAAATTGTGGTAATCTCATTAGGCAGCAATTATTGAATTGCATCGTAGATTGTACAACTTAGTACTCTAATAAATAATGAATACTTTTCGTTCGTAGTTACCAGATTATCTAAAAGCGATTTTATTCTCCATCTATGTTTGTATTATCTTACAAAACATTGTTTTTTTATTTTTCTCTTTACTACTTAAATATTTTTTGCAAGGAAAATAATCGTTTCGATTGAATTGATTTCTTATTTTACTGTTTTTTTGTAATAGGAGTCATGACGTCTGGTTTAATTGTCGTTTTCCATATTATTCTTTATCCAATCATCAACGAACCTGGAGTTTGGTTTTAAGAAGACATTTTATTGACAGCAATTTTAATTAAATTAAAAAACAATTACATAATAATATGTCCTGTACATAATTAAGGAGGATAATATTTGTTTAGCATTTTGGTAGAAATAATAAAAATATCTTACACCTGCTTCTAAGTTTTAAGATTATTGAAATGTTGATAAAATATGCAGTTTTATCTCTTACTAACAATGACTGTTTTCATTGTAAGACACGTTTCTAGTAAAAATATCATTCATGTTTTATGAAAATTATAGTGTTTGTTAAAGTGAATTCAAGTAACCTATGTTATTGTAGCGTCTTGCTTTGTCCAGGGCTGCGAAAATTGGATGAAAATAACTTTCAACTCCTCTATTTGAAATATGATTGGTATCCCAACAGAGACAGAAAAACTCTGGAAACGAACGTTGATTATCTAGGCGTTTACAGGGCTTATGACCTGTTGTTGGCTCGGGCCAATTGATGTATTACAACATTATTTATATTATCACCATTGTGTAAATCATTGTAAACTTTTTTTAAATAAAATAAAAATCACTTTCTTTTTTATTCACTTTTTAATTGAGTTATTACTAACAAGTTAACCACCGCACCATTATCAGAGCTAATAGAAAACTTTTGTAAGTTTGTATTATATACCCATATTCGCTTCCAGAGTTTCTCTGTCTCTGTTGAGATATCAATAATATCTGATATACTTAAGCAGCCTCCAGTACCAGGAAATTGTACGACTCCGACACCACAGCCCTGGAGTTAAAATTATCTCTTTATCACAACAAATAATGTTTATTCCTTATTTTGTACCATGCAAGCGCACAATCAAAGAGAATAAATTACTAAGTTGCGAATCTTCGTGTAAATAATGAAGACTGTCACCAACACTCGTACACGTAGGAGTAAGAGGACTATAAAGACATGTTTATGGTGATTACAGAAGATATGACCTAACAGAATACATCCTTACTCCTCATGTTTTAATAATAATAATTAGATTTTATAATATAAAGAATAATAATAGTGGTACAGCCTTCCGGAAAGTTAATTTTTGCTTAGTACTACTTAGGGTACTAAAATCAAGTTAGATCTTACTAAGGGGGCTAGATTCCAAACCATCCATGCGCTTTGTAGCTGCAAGATGGTGGTCTAGCCTCCCACACAGTTAAACTTCAAGTCCAAGTGCCTTTTAAAAACTAATTTCAACTTTTAATTCTGCTTTCAACTTGTAACTATCACCTATACCTTTGTAGTAGTATTACCAATATAATTTACTAGTCTCAATATTAATCTATGTAAATTAATTAACTTCAAAATATTTTCTTTTATTATGTAAGTCTGTAACTGTAGGAGACTAGAATGCAAAACGTGTTGTGGTCTAGCCTATCTATTGTACAGCGTTCTTGAGGCGATTTCACGCGAAAATAGCGCTTTATAAATCATCCCTAAAATAAATAAATAAATAAAAGGTTTGATTTATATTTTTTATTGACATTACTTGGTGGCATTCCATGATTAAATGATAAGTTAAATAAAATTACTTGGTACGCTTCCACTTTTATTTATTTGACCAGTTAGCGCTTTCACCCTGTAACGGGCATCTTCAGACTGGTAACATGTTCAAGACAAAAGTATAAATAACAGTTTTTACAAAATAAATTTAGACACTTCACACATGAGTTGGAAAAAAACAATATGAGACAAAGATGAGACGAAATACAAAACATATGTTAAATGGCAGTATTGTAACAAAGAGGGTAATGGAGAAATGGAGGGATAAGTTTTATTATATTGCACAAGGCAAAAACAATTTTAAAGAAGAAATATAGAAAAATCAAATGTGTACATGAGTTAAAGAGAGTAAGTATGAGATAAAATGAGACAAAATACAAAAAAACTATGTTAATTAGTTAGATTATATTAGTGGATTAGGCGACAGCAATGGGCGACAGTAATGGGGAATTTGAAAATTCTATTTGTTGATTAATTAGTAATCTATTAGAGTTACTTTTGATTCTATTAATTTCTAGGATTTCTAACCTATCAAATTTTGGGCCTTTATTTTCTAAATGAAGAATTTTGATTTTATCTAAATCTACAATTTTATGATTAAATTTTGTTAAGTGAGAAGCGTAATTAGAGTTATCTTTTTTTTAGTCTATGCGAAGCTAAATGTTCTTTATTATTATTTTTATGGATCTTCCGCTTTGCCCAATATTTAACTTTAATAAGATATATTTAAATAATAAAAGGATTTTTATAATTCTAAAAACGCGTAATTATAGATAATATCGACGGTTTACCCCCTGCTCATCTTAACCATTTTGGACCAACTCATTTTTAATATTTTAAAAGCGTGATTTTTTTTCATGGCTGAAATTAGAAAATGAAAATGAAATCATAAGATTTGCAACAATGTTTGCAATTCTAAATATGTTTGGTAATAAAAAATAATCATGTTACTTAATTTGTATTTAAATTATTTTACGTATCTCCTGCAAACTCTACGAAAAGACAAAGAGGCTCTCCATCATTGATATCATTATCTAGTTAATTGTCCGCATCGTGGGTAGCGCGTTTGGCTGCCATGCATGAGGTCGCGGGTTCGATTCCCGATAAGATGTTTATTTGAATGTGATTTTCACATAAAAATATTTCATAATATTATATAAATAATACCGCGGATGCACGGGTGGATGTCTGGGACGGGGGGGCCTGGCGAGGCGGGATACCGGTCTCCACACGGGTGGTTGTAATTACTAATAAATAATGATCGGTAGTTAGAAACTAACATCCCTACCACTGTTAATTTGGGCCGACTCTGGTTGGTTGGGTGATGGAAACAATGACAATTATAATACATAAGCCGAGACGGTGGTAGGGGTACAATGAAAGCATTTGTTCGCGTACATAATCGTAAATTCATCCGTATTTTTATCACACTAACAATCTTAAAATCGCGGTTTAGCTTGTTGAAAAAATCGGTAGAGTTGGCTGGACTGAAAAAAAGACTTCTAAAGACTTCGAATAGTCTTTAAAGCAGTCTAGGGAAAGGGTGGGGCTTTCATTGTATATAAATAATACCTTGGATGGCGCTGAAGCGTAATTGCCTTCATTTAACAAATTATCAATATTCACTGTACTTGGTGTACCAATGCAAGTTTTTGGAGATCCACAAAATATTGAGAATAATATGTTTATCTACCGTTTGTGGAAATGTAATGGGCCGTAATTATCATTGAAACAGTAAGAATCTTTATTAACTTAAGTCTCCATATCAACGAGATATTAAGTACTTCTTTTGGAATACCAATTCATTACCCTACGCACCAATAGTAGCGGATATAAAAGTAAGAAGCTTGAGACATTTTTAAGGAAGCCTCAGTTGAAGCCTGTGTTGAATGAAAGCGAATTGAAAAAATTGAAAGGGACGCTTTTCTATTATATTTTCAACTTTCGGTAAATTCAATAATAGCATTAAGTACATGATAAAATAAGTAATTTTAAATGAGATCTTAGTGTGGGTGTTTAAGCTTTGCAAGAAGTACAAAAATTATATACGGAAGCCGCAACCATTGGCATTGGTGTCATCAAGCGAAGGCGATTTGCTTGGTTCTGCCACTTACGAATCTCATCAAAGCTCGCCTATTTTACAACGATTATTAGGATTTTAGATTTCCGGTGTTCTGGATATCCGATTCGATTCCCGTAGGGGGTCAACAAAAGTTTATTTAGATGTGATTTTCATAATGATACTTCATGTGTGATACCTTGGACTGGTACTGCAGCGTAAGACTGATCATCCTACCTTCCTGTAGTAAAAATATCAGCGAATCTTTACCGATGGCAGTCTCTTGAACGGCTAAGTGGGTGCAGCGTTTGTACCTTTCGATGGCGTGAGAGAACTGCCGTCGAGGAAATTGAAACTCGATGATTTCTGCTCAGTGTTTCAGGCGAAACTCTTCGCAATCAGAGAAGCCTCGATCTACGTTCTGAAAAAACCGACAAATAGATGGAAACAAATAACGATCCTGACAGGCTGTAAATCAGGCGTCCATGCAATAGTTGACCGAAACTAGGTCAACCCTATTGTGATGGACATCAAAACTGATATTCAGAAATTACAAAACCGACACCAGAACGTCAGTATCGGCTGGATATGAGGACACTGTGGAATCCTCGGCAAGGAGAAGGCATATGAGAAGGCGCGGGAGACTACGCTTAAGAATACAGTCCCCAATTTTGCCGCTTAGCTTTGCCAAGAGGAAAATAAGAAGTAGGACCCTTTAGCTCTGGAATGACCGTTATTTAAATGAAACAACCGGTAAAATAACGAAATAATATTTTTCCTAACATTTTTCATGCCTTTGATTTCAGAAAGATGCAGGAAGCCAGTTTCGAACTCACTCAAATCCTTACAGGTCACGGAGGGTTCATGAGCTACCTACATAGATTCAAGATCTCTGAGATTAACAGCTGCCCATGTGATGATGAAACCCCTCAAGATGTTCCCACCTATTGATGCATTGCCCCTTTTTTCAGAGACAACAGCCGGAGGCGCGATGCAGAAGATCTACAGGGCATTCAATCCGTGATAAGTAATAATAAAATATCACAAAAGTGGTGTCTTACATGATAAATATAGTGAAGGAAATAAACAAAAATAGGACACAAAATGCCAAACACTCTTCAAGTTAATCGGAAGACTGTTGATGTTCATTGATAGTCCGCCTTCTCCATGATGAGTTTTCCATGGTTTTCTCTTCATCTCAGGCAGATGCGGAGAAGTTCCCTTTGGTCCACACCAGATGTATCCCACCTGATCCCAATCAATCAATTAGTATAGTTAATGAGAGAAAATCCACTTGATGAAATATAAACCTTGTACATCATAAGCGGGTAAGGTAGTACTGGATGTCCTCCATTGATGTCGTCAAAACTACGGGACGCAGAACTAACTTGTGAAGACGCGCGTGATCTGGCGTTCTTATTTCAAATGCAGTTTATGGAATTAGATGTCGCCCTAGAAATAGCTATTGATCAGGTGATCGGGAACATTCATAAAGAAATAAAGAGTTGACAAAGATGAGTGGACAGTTCGAGTACTTTGTGGAGACCAATACTAGAATTGATTCAGAGGAAGAAAGGAGTGGATGAGATGTGAGTAATGATTATTAATCACTATACGGTTCAAAATAAGCTTAGAAACTCTATTACGTTAAGCGAAAACTAAAGTATTTTATGGAATGACATACACAGCCATGCAATTGCTTGCATTTAATTACTGAATGTCAGAATTATAAGGAATTTAATTTGAGTGCAGGTATCATTATTCGTTTAAGTTTATTGACGAGTAAAAGAAAATTAAACGAGCTTGTTTTCGAAATTAATGGCTTTGAATAATAAAGCGAATTAAGATAAGTGCTTTTATTACCTCCAATCAAATGTTGCCGATCTGGGACTAAAGGCATCGTACTCTTAACATTATTAGTCCGGGTGATAAATCTTCACATCGCTGGACCACACAGCGAACCGGTCCACCAATGGCAGCCCTCGGCCATCTACTTTCCAGCCAATCACAGGAGGTCTCACCTCCGCTAATCTAAGTAATACGATCGCCATGTGTTTGATTACCTTTGTCGATAATTTTATCGTCAGTACTCTCGAATAGAGCTGCCCTGGTCGGAAAATGTTGGAAGTGAACGCCCACACGAGACGGATTTAGTTTCATAAGCTCTCGATAAGATTGGTTATCAATAATCCATTGAAAACAAATCAGAGAACAATGATTGACAAAAGAAAATCCAGTGGTACAGAAATATGCATAAATATAAACATTTTCATTATTTCTAATGTTTTTTACAGTATGTTTTTGCCAGGATTAACTCTAATAATAACTTGTCTTCTTAGGTAGGTACTTCAGATTACCAAACAGCTCATGAAAAGCTTTAGCCTCGTTGACTATGCAATTGGGTTCTTTTTCCGATTTTCTATTTTTTATTTAAAAAATTGATTGAAAAATAACAATATCAAGGGAGTTTTTTAAAAATTTTTACGATGTCTAATGAATTTTCTAGCGCGGTTTGAAATAGCGCTTTTTTCAATCGTTCGCAAAATCCTCCATTTGGCGCGCATGCGGTGTGACGTCACATCAATATGGGCGCTCACACTTCGTAATGAATTTCCCACCTTTCATAATGGACGGGTATGACGTCATTAGCCAATAACGGCGTTAAAAGTCACTCGTAATTTCGTGTTTTTAAAACATAAATTTATAAATGAAAACAACATTTTGATCATTGTGTTTTATATCGTTGGAATTGTAAAAATATACTTTAAATATTTATAACGTTTTCAAGGATATTCATGCTATCGGGAAAAACCCTATAAATGTATGATCAATTCTAATCGAAAAATGCTTCATGCGCCTATAGCTTGCATATACTATGATTATAACTCATCAAAACAAACTTCATGCAAACATTATATATTGGCGTCCAAAGATGGTGTAATGGCTAAGACTCACGACTCTAATCACCGTGATTACGGGCTCAATGCTATACATCATAAAAATCAAACTCGATATTTTGCTAATAATAAGGTATTCTACTACTACTATTTTTCCTTATCCGCACCTAATGGTGCATAGGGCACTGCATTGGTAGTAGTAGTAGTAGTTAGAAACAATTATTTGGCAAAAATCGAGATTAATCAATTAATCGAGTTCTAAATAAATGCCAACTCAACCAATACAATATCAGATATACTTAAAATGAAGTAATTTACAAACTGCACAGTAAAATAGGCCATGGAAGAATTTATTTTGAATTTCTTATTTGTTTCATTCCATTATTCTTTTTGTATGTTTTACCTACTGGTTGACTCCGCCTATATCTCGTTGTACACGGATTGTTTGAACCGGGGCTAACTCAGGAAATATTCTTATTATCGAAAGGCGTGGGCCCACGCTCGGCACATATAAATGGGAGACCCTATAAAAAACTGGATATAGTTTTTTTTCTGTGAGTTAATTATATATTTTTTAAATTTGATATCACCTTCCACCCGCGCAAGTAAATCCTTAACAATTTATGGAATTAACAGAACTTGTGAACTACATTTGACATCTCAACGAGTCGAGAAGTTTGGAGGGGAATATGGATATCTGGGCGTTTACATTGGCTGAGTTAAGTGGCCGCTTGATGTGTTACAGCTTTCCCCATTCCGCCTAGTATTTGATATCCATTTGTGATCAATTATCACAACTTGTTTTTTTGTATATATATGTAAATACAGTGAAAAAGTGCGATGTTTGGACACACTCGTCACAAGTATTTGGACACACTATAAAATGTTGTTTTTTTCTATTTATTTTATTTTTATTTATTTATTATTATTTATTCAATATTTAAATTTAAAATCTAAAGTCGGAATAATCGGCGTGTGTGCTGCATGAGAAGATGTATGAATAGTTAGAAGATGTATGAGGGACAGAATGGTGTATGGCGTTCTATCCTCTCTGCCTACCCCTACGGGGAAATGGCGTGATGGTTAGTTAGTTAGTTAGTTAGTTAAAATCACAATTAAATCAATATAATTGACCCTTTGCAGGATCTCGAACCCGCGACCTCTAGCATCGTAGACTATTTATTATTTATTTTATTATTCGGATAATTTATTAAGCGCCATTTTTGTCAGAAATCACCTCAAGGGCGCTGTAATTTCGATATTCTTAATTGATTCCATTACCAATTTATGAATAAAGGATCTGAGACATGAAACGATATTAAATATAAACGTAGGCAAAGTACTGAACTCCGATTCGTCTTGCTGCTACAAAGCGCATGGACCGTTGGACCCAGCTTCACCCACGTACAATTAAATTTGAAACTATTTTACTAAAAACGCGATACAAGTGACATACTGATTCTACTGATAGCAGATAGAGTTTAGAATCCAGGTCATCTTGCAGCTACAGAGCGCATGGACAATTGGAATTATTAGCTTCCATCTGATATCAGTAATTGGGGTTAATGATTTTACGAAAAAGTAGTTTTAAAAAATTGGGGCAGGATTACAATACATATTTTTAACCTAACTATTTACTAAAGAGGGCTAATGCGCTCAACACTATTTTGAGTAAAGACATCGAGTTTTATTCGTATCTACAATTAAATCTATTTGTGTATTTAAATAAATATTAAAACATTATTTAAAATGATTACTATTTTGTTCATTAACTCATACGCCTGTGCCTAGGCATTATACATAACACCTATGATATTAATATTCTTATATTGCAGAACCATCAGGGGAACTACTCACTGAAAAACGAACAGTGGACACTTTTATACAATATTATTCATGTAGTGTACAACATTTTGTGCTCTCATAAACCCACAACTTATAAAGTTTATGTGAAAATTGATGACACTAACTTTAAAAAAGGATACATGTAGAGCGAATGGATGATGTAAGAACGGCTAAAAGAATATATGATGCGACTGTAATGATGTAGAAATCGAGGAAGGCCGAGAAAAACATGGCGGCGATCAAGTAACACATGTGCTAGAAAGTGGGCATGTAAGAAGTGGGAATAATCGACGTGCGTGCATGAGTAGATGTATGAATGTGGAGGAAGCAAGAGAAGTATGTCAGGTCAGAGTGGTGTGGCGTTCTATCCTCTCTGCTTACCCCCTCGTAGAAATGGCGTGATATAATTTAATGTTTGAAGATTATTTCATTCAAATGTTGACCGCGGCTGCGCCTCAAATGGTCCATCCGCTTAGTCCAATTTTAGGCAAACACTTTCCAACATTTCGGCCGGTATCTCACGAATAAATGCTTCAATGTTGTCTTCCAATGCGTCATTCGAAGCGGGCTTGTTAGTATGGACATGAGCCTTAACATCGCCCCACAAAAAATAATCTAAAGGCGTTAAATCGCACGATCTAGGCGGCCAATTGAAAAAACACCCATTACTTACGCCGAATTACCAAGGAATAAAATAGCTCGCCTGCAATCAGTAAGTATTAAACGCTGCAGCTAGACTCATCTTCGCAATATCTAAGTACGATAACATAACTCCACTACTCGAAAAACTGCACTTGCTGCTCAGCTACATTTACAACTATAGGCAGGGTTTTAATACAAATCCCAAATTAGGGCACAAAATTTGGGGAGCGCGCTTTTGCGGTTGCGGGTCCTATGGCTTGGAATGCTCTCCCACTAGATGTGCGCAACTGTGAGAGTAAAGTAATGTTTCGGAAGAAACTCAAGCCCTATTTGTTCTCTAAATTTTTTTATTAATATAATTTATATATACAGAATGTGTTATTTTTTCACTCAAATTTTCCCAAACCATTGTAAATAAAATTGATAAAACATATTTTAATTTAAGGTTGAGGTTCTATATAAATTATCCAAAATAATAATAATAACAACGTAGGTATAGGTAGGTATGCACTCTTCATTGTTTTCTGCTGGAATATAATAAAATAATACGTAAATGTGCGTTTTCATGTTTGTCTGTTACTTGTAGGTATAAAAACGATAAAATGCAGGTATAGCTCGTTCGCACGCGCGGCGCGAACCGTGTGTTTATTTATTTTTTATTCCATTTCTCACGTGGGGTGATTTCAGAGATGATGTCGCCAGATACGGAAACAGGCAGTAACTCTGGCGTGGCGGTATCATATACACCGTACACCGTATAAAGTATACCTACGTTATCGGATGCCTATCGGTATAACCCCACCGCTAATACTAGGAAAGCAGGAACTGCTGGAAGAAAGCACGCCTAGAACAAGGGAACTAACCATGCGCTTACGTACCTACTAACTAACCGGACTATAATCTATAGATAATAACGGTATACACCGTTTCCCACGATGAGACCGCGTAACTCCAGAGGGTGATTATTCATGATATTTTGAGAAAAAAATCTTAATAAAGTTTTTCAAAAAACTCAATTCTAATTTCTTAAAAAAATTATTAAAATATGAATAAAAATTCACGCGTGTAATACCGTCCATTTTTGAACTGGCTAACACCACGTGACCTGCACCAATTTCAGATATGAAATTCGAATTTTGAATGTCCGCACAAGGCAAGGCGTTCGGTGACCAGAGCGGACCCCCACTCCTCCCCGCCCACTGCCACCCCGCCACCGCTAGCATTTCAAACAGAAAGTATTACATAGTCGCTTTTTATTAATACTTTTTTAAAATTAATTATTAAAAATGCCCGGATCAAAAAACTTTGTAAGGATTTTTTTCTCAGAATACCATGAACAATCGTAGTTTCGCGGTCTCATCGTGGGACACGGTGTATATTACAATATTTACAATACAATATAGGAATTTAAGTATTGTATAGATGTAAATACAATAATAATAAGTACCTACGAGTATATAATACAAGTTAACTAACTAACTAACTAACCATCACGCCATTTCCCCGTAGGGGTAGGCAGAGAGGATAGAACGCCATACCATTCTGTCCTCATACATCTTCTACATTCATCACATCTTCTCATGCACACACGCCGATTATTCCGACTTTTACACATGTCCACTTTCAAGTACTTGTCGTACTTGGTCATGCCATGTCTTTTTCGGCCTTCCTCGGCTTCTAAATCCAGGCACACTTGCATTTAAACTTCTTTTAGCCGTTCTTTCATCACTCATTCGCTCCACATGTTCATTTTGTAATGTCATCATGTTGTCGATAATGATTATCTCAGCCTTGCACTCTGCTCTAATTTCGACATTTGTACTATCATACATGGTCTTACCACACATTCGCCTGAGAGATCGCATTTCAACAGCATCAAGTCAACTTTCATCCTTCTTTTTCCAACACCACGCTTCACTACCATACATAATGGTTAAATACTAGTTAAATTAAATATTTTGAGCACTAAAGAACACTACAAAAGCAGTCGAGTTTAAACCTCTTAGCCAAATATGAAAGATAATAAAGAAAAATAAAAAAATAATTCACGGGTAAGTAGATATTTCTTGCACTAGTTTTAGGTAAATATTGATATCAAACTTTTTTTATTAGATTCACAAATATGTATTACGGATTTGATTATTACTCATGCAGGTTTTTGGTGATTTTGATTCGTTAAAAGTTCATGGTTAGTCACAGTCATGTTGTGGAGGGCCATTGTACATAGTTTCGTATCAAATCATAATTATTTAATGGCATGGAACAAAGAAAATTGATGATTTAAAGTCGGCTGATGATTAATGATTTCTGTGAAATTTAATGGTTTCAGGAACGTGCAACAGATTGACGACGTAAATAAGAATTTTAAAATACGCTTGTTTAACACGGTTTCTAACACTACGTGTTAATTTAATACTCAAAACAACAAAGATGTCGATCTCTCTGCTGTTTACACAATTACCCGACGCTGGCGTCGGCGTCGTTAACGTTTCGTCAAGATCGTAGGACATCGATAAACAGTCGCTTTCTATTGCGATGCTAATCGGTAGATAAAAACTTGCTTTATTGAGTAGTAAAATTAAATAAATAAGCCGGTGAAATTAGTGAGTTTCGTAGGTTGCGTGATGCGTGCCCAGAACTATTATTCCATGGGGTAGGTGAAAGAGGGTGCGACGAGCGTAAACGTTCATTTTTACTATGGACAAATGTAACGACGTGTCTTTTCTGTAATGACAATACTTAATTCAGCCAAAAGCCCTGGAATATTACGTTCCCTGCTTATGAACAATGTATTCCTATTAATGGGGAATACGAAACACGTTCTCCATTGTGTTATTTACAGATTAAAGGAGTAACAGATGCATCGAACAAGTCAACTTTACATATTTGAATATTGTTAACTGTTTATTTATGAGGGAGAGTGCATTTATGAATAGGTGTACAGCAAATACAAATAAAGTTTTATTAAGTCAATAAGCATCTAAGAGAGGGTGTACTTACTTGTTTATATTATTGGCAATCATGGATTCTTTAATTAAATGTTCGGATTTAGAGATTTCATCTAACAACAGGCGCTTGCAAACATATAGAACTGAATAATAATTTAACTTCCCTATAATTTTGAGCCTTAGTAATAACATACCTTTATCTCTTGACGTTAAAGGTTGACGTGTTACACACTTTTTTTTTTGTTTTCCTTGTTTAACACAAAACATAGATTACAATAACGAATCAACATGTAAATGCGTGCGCCAAGTCATTTTATTTGTTTTTTATTAGTGGAAAACTGTGAAAAAAAAGAAAAATTCGTAGAACAAACTGCCAACATTGTAATGAAACTGTATCGAAGGAAAATCTCAGAAATAATCCATAAACGAAACAAAGTTACCTTTATCTTAAAGAAAATCAGTTTAGGGTGGAATTAAGTTATGTTACTGTTTCACAAAACACCATGAAACGATACAGAAAAGAAATGTTATCAAAATACATTATTGTTTGTTCAGAAAGAATTATTTAAGTAGACCTAAGTAGTATATTTATTATACACTCGTGTGACAATTATTGCATTTTGTTTTCACATTTTTTCGATTCCCGATAAGGATCAATATGAAATATTTATTTGAATGTGATTATCAGATAAATATATTGAATGAAAAATATACCTTGAACTGGCGCTGAAGCGTGAGACCGATCATCTTGCTCAAAAAATGATCAAGATTCAAAGCGCTTGGTGTACCAATGCAGTGCCCTATGCACCATTGGGTGCGGATAAGGGGTACTAGTATTTCCTAATAAACATAAAAGTTTTAGGGACTAGGTTTCATTGAAACGGGATCAGTCAACGAAAACGACTCACAAATATAATCCAAATAAAACCTAAGTTCGTCCTTTGAATAAACGCGAGCGGTGTTTGCGTTGGTGGGTAAAAAAAGCTCTCAAAACGGTCGAGCGCTAGCACTAATCTTGTGCAATAAAAGTTCGTGTTAAGGGCGTCCTTAGCGGCGACAGGCGCCTATAAAGAAGAAGAGACTTTTGAAAAAGGATGCTAAAAAACTAAATCTCAATTTTTTTCAATAGTATAAAAACTCGTTAAATGGAGAAATTCGTTATATAATATTACAGAAGTTCGTTACATTAAAGTTTAAGTGCACTTATGTATGTTAGGTGCACTAATGTCGTCGAAATTAGAGCAGAATGCAAGGCTGAGGTAAGCATTATCGACAAAATTAAAAAAGGTCTTTTACGATGGTTCGGTCATGTAGAGCGAATAGATGATGAAAGAACGGCTAAAAAAATATATGATGCGGCTGTGCCTGGATGTAGAAGTCGAGGTAGTCCGAGAAAGACACGGCATGATCAAGTAAAACAAGTGCTTGAAAGTCGGCATGTAAGAAGTCGGAATAATCGACGTTCGTCCGTGCGTGCATGAGAAGATGTATGAATGTGGAGGAAGCAAGAGAAGTATGCCTGGACAGAGTGGTGTGACGCTCTATCCTCTCTGCCTACCCTTTGGGGAAATGGCGTGATGGTTAGTTAGTTAGTGATATTAAATGTATTTTCTGAAGCGATTAGACAAAGTTCGTGCGGTATACATAAATAATTGTCTGTTGTGAATTATTTTTTTACGCACATTTTTCAGTTTTTGAAAATCCTGAATTTAATCAAAACTTACTAAAGCTTTCATTTCAAAATAAGATCAGTTTGCCACGTGCGATTTGGTACGGCGAAATATAATTAGAAAACAAAATACATGAGAGGTGATTTCAAGCAAACTTATAAATCTGAATCATTCACTAAGGTTCACAATCGCCTAAAAACTGATTTGAATGGTAATGCATGGTACGGGAATACACGAGACATAAGACCATGCTAACGAGTTGTAGGCGATTATGACCCTTAGTGGAAGATGGAGATATCCAACTTTGCTTCTAATGGCCTCATATTGTTATTTACATATTTACAGGTAAGTTGACGTGTCAGCGAAGGTATTAGAGGCGATCTTGTTACACTTAAACAATGAATCATTGGCGATTGAGTTTCAAAGGTGATTGAATTACTAACCCTAAAAAATCAACCTAAATAGGCTGTCGAATTTCAAAACCAAGTAACAGACAATTAAAAAAAAAAAACTGTTTTTTCTATTCACAAATCCGTCTGCAATTTGCGTCAGAGCTGCGGGACGCGAACCTGACTTGGGAGGATGAACGGGAACTGGTGTTTGTGGAATCCATGTACCTACTCCACGGTAAGATAATGACGATAACATTAAAGCTAGCAGATACCTATCTATAATATCATGATGTAATTAACACTCAGGCATCAATAATTGCGTTTTACTAAAAAAAAGTCTTCACAAATTTACTCAAAATTACTCCAAAAAAACTAATTTACTCTAAAGAAACAATTTACTTTTCCCAAAAAATATCGGCTTTCCCTCGCTCGGTTTTTTTAAATACTTTTTTTTCTATATTTCTTACTATAGTTTTAAATTCGACAGCCGAAATGTTGAGTGGAATAACAACCGAAGCGTGTTTACCCAGCGGATTAACTAACCTGGGTAGTAAATATCCAATTATTTGCAATTCTCCCGAGCTTTATTGTCCCGGGCAACAATGATACTATTAAATGCAATTCTCGGGCATTATGCAAATCGCCATTTTATTAAGCCCAATAAATGCATAAATAAAGCCACCATCCTTGTGGTAATGTGAATATAATCCTAACCAGAGGAGTGCAATGGCAATACTGCAACGTTGATTTTTTTAATATTAGGTATAAATATATTTTCAAAGGCCCTTGAAGTGGGTCACGTATAATAATATGTAGGCAAATTCAGCAGTCTTTTGTCAACATTTTGAGTGTCTGCCTATATACAAATATCTACTTGCACACCAATCTAAAATTTCACCCATGAAGGAGTAAATAACTTTTAATATATCAACAAAGATAAGGAAGCTCGTATTATGAGTTATCTCTATAATTTATTAACTGAATATTTAATTTGGGTTTTTTAAAAAAAAATACCCTTGAATAATATTAACATTTTAGTCATTTCTCATAATTATTGAAATCTACCTCAAACACAGATATAAATCTAATTGAGGTGCTGAGAACTAGAGGAACGTAAGCGACATTTTACATAATTTCTCTAAGTATGTAGTTAGACTACCAAAAACTCAGGTTTCAAGCCACACTGACTTAAATGCCAAAATTCATCATGAAAAATAAAAAAATAAAAAAAATTGTGTTGAAAAATAAAAACTAGAGAAAAATATGCTTTAATCTCGTCTTTGTCCTGATTTTACATATTTATTTTATTTTATTTACGTTAACCTGCAAAAACTTAAAAATAAACCACAGTCTATATCATGTTATATAAAAAACAAAAGCCATTAATGCTAATAAGTCATTTTGCTAAGAACTGTAAAAATGTCGCTAAGTTCCTCTGGTCCTCAGTGCCACAATTAAAATACGTTTTGCTATCGCTTATTTTTATAAAATGTCACCATGTTTATAAAAAATATTTAGCCACTAGCCCCTGAAAAGAGGGTGCGTGAATGTAATATCATATCTAACGTATCGCACCACGAAAACTGAACTACACCAACTCGAAAAGATACATTTTGGAAAATCGCCAAAAAAACACAGTGGTAGCGCATTCAGCTACCGTGCATGAGGTCGTAGGCTCAGTTCCGTAGGGGGTCAATATAAAATATGTGATTTTCACATGATATTTCATGTGTGATACCTAAGACTGGTTACTCAAGCGTAAGACTGATCATCCTACCTTCATGTAATAAAATGATCAAGATACACTATACTTGGTGTACCAATGCAGTGCCCAATGCACCATTGGGTGCAGATAAGGGAAAGTAGTAGTAGTAGTAGTTTCATTGAAATTTTATATTTTACAAATAAATTTTTATATTTTTTAGATAGAAACGCGTTTTTTGAACAACAAACAAACAAACAAATAAGATTTAATGCTGTATAGTATTAGTGGTGCAATATGTATGCAAAGACGCACTTCAAAGAATTACATTTCAATCGCTTTTGCAGGGGCTTTAATTACAGCGAGGGGGGTAGAATGTACAATATTTAGTGTACATAGAATAATACCCTACTACTACTAACTTCCCTTATCCGCGCCCAATGTAGTATCCGACTGTAGTTTTTCTCGATCATTTATTGCATGAAGGCAAGATGTTCACTCTTACGCTTCAGAGCCAGTCCAAGTGAAGATGTTTTGTGAAAAATTAATATTTAATATTGCCCATGCATGGTAGCGCATCACGTTTAAATCATTATAATTGGTTCTTACTGAGGTGCCTTTTGCTGAGGACCAATTTTACAATCGTATTTTGATGTGTTTTTTAAAAAAATATGTTTAATATTATTATAATTATGCATAATTTATATAGCGTCGTTTTCGTATAAATGTACCTCAAAGGCGCTTCAAATATTGAATTTAAAGGCTCGGTAAAGTGAGTGAGTGAAAAATAAATTTACCATTATCAAAATTAATCAAAAGATTTAGAGAACATATAGGTCTTAAGTTTCTTTCGAAACATCACTCTCACAGTTGCGCACTTCTGGTGGGAGAGCATTCCAAACCACAGGGCCCGCAACCGCAAAAGCGCGCTCTTTAAATTTTGTGCTCTGATATTAAAATTATTGTTGACTTGACTTTATTTACAAAAAAAACATGAATCAGGTGTATTCTATACACCCGATAAAAAAGATTTTGAGAAATTTTTACAAATTGATACCAAATTAATGTAATTGATTTTGTAAAATTAACACAATCCATAATGAGAATGCAAATTTTAATAATAATTCGTGCAATTTCACTCTGAAGTAGGTACCCATGAAAGCTTTAATGCGAAGAAAAAAAATTTAAAGCTCAGATTCGAAAGCCTTCTACTACGAGTTTTGTTACTCCGTGTATCTACACGTTTTGATCTAATCCGTAATAAGTACCTGGTTAGCCATATTAGGAAATGCTGCATTAATTCAGTGTTTGCATTTGAATAGAGAAAAGTTTTTCAAACAATACAAATCATAGCGTGTTAGAAATATGTAAATGTGCCGAACAATAGCGGAGCACTTGCTAAGACCAAAAATTTCATTGAAAACTTTCGCCAACACCTTGTATAAATCATTTGCATACACAACGCTCCAAGTTGGCGGGATAGTTTTCTCGAGTTCGTTACGAGCGCCTACCTTTATTGCCTTTACGTATGTTAATTTACCTCCAATCTTTCAGGATTGTTCTTGGCTCATCTAAGAATCCGGGACTAATCTCACACCACTTGTGTGTTTTTCTGCCATCGGGGATTCCTGGCACAGCTGAACTTGTTAAATGCAGATTGCTTGGGTCCCCGCCACCCCGCTGCATAATATTACCTACCCCTGCTTGGAACACAACTTTATATTCCAAGAAGTTTCCTTCTCAAGAGGCTGAATATTAATTTTATTAAACATCTCGCGAGGGGGAAAGTTGCGTCGTTAAAATTAATTGATACCGAGATATTGTTTTAAGATCATTATGGATTCGTGCGCCTCTCGTTTTACGCTGTTCTTTGTTCGTTTCTTTGGATTTGGCTATTGTGAAAACACGACAAACTTGACTTAATTATTTTGAACCCTCTTGCCTCGTACTGCTAACTTCTTGTTCCGTATCAAAATTTTAGTACCAAACTTCATAATTTTACTGAAATAAAATGTTTACATATTGATGTAAAAAAATATATGAATTAATATTCTTCAAACTTTTAAACACGTATGCAGAGATGTACCTTACAAATTAATGTACACTTTAAACTTCAACCATATAATGTAATGTGTATTCCAATAGCCTTAACCGTTTTAGCAATACTCTAGTGTTAATGAGGTTGTACTATAATAGGAAGGTAAAATAAACTTATTTGACGTCTAATTAATCAAAGGAAAAATATTCTTGCGGCCAAGAAATTATCTGACTAAGCTATAAATAGGCACCATCTAATATATATTTAAAATATTATTTTATATACGGAAGTTGTTCGAAATTCAATACCCGTCTTGACATTTTTGGCACTGAACTATCTAACTTTAATGTAAAATTATTTGAACTTTTATAGTTTCTATTCTCAGTCCTCTCTTCCTTTTTTTTCCTATCTCTGTTATCTTTTTACAATGCATTTGTATATATGTGAAAAACTATAATTGGTTCTCATGCTTTTTTTGTATTCTACTTTTTTATGTATTTAAACTGTTGCTTTCCTTGAAACAAAATAAAATAATGGTCAAGCGGGTAAGTTAACATAGTATTACCCACTTGTCTAGTGCAGATGTTCAATTTTTTTATTGTTTTCTTTTGCTGACGTTGGAATATTATTTACTCAAAAGTAAATTTAATGCAATGTAAATGTAGATGGATATTTTAACATCTTCACGGAGCAGATGGGTAGCTAAGAAGAGCGTTTGACTAATTAAGAATACCATTTCTTCAACTAAATTGAAATTTATTTCTTAACGTATGAAATTTATAAAATAAAAGTTAAAATATAATCATACAAGGATAAGTATCTCAGAGTTGACCTGTTCGGTTACCAAGATCTTCAGAATGAAGTGAGAGGAAAACAGAGTCGCATATGTCGGGATGTCTGAAAGATGACATCTTGAAAAACCAATACAGGACAGTGAAAATGTACAAAACCTGAATTCGCTCCATAATGACATATGAAATTGACACAAGGGCACACACATATTAGACCAAATTAATGCTGAAGTCTTGAAGATGAAAATTCTAAGATGTATCGTCAGGAAAACTCTGAGGAACAGGACTAGAAGCTTCCGAATTTGAGCAAGATGCAAAGAAGTCCAGGATGTGGGGAAGAGAAAGGAGAAGAAATTGGCATTCACTTGTTGAGAAAATAGACGTTAATAGAATAGCCTAATCCGTGGTGCATTTCTGGCCGCCGACTCCCTGGACAATCTGCCAAAAGATGAAGGGACAGCTGCGAGTCGACATCCCAAGATGCAGCGTCGAATGAGAATAATACAGATCCTTTGTATGTATCTAAAAGACAAGAAAAAAGGTAAGCTCATCAGACGTACACATTCCAATCGCCTTAAGTAGGGTAAACATTACAAAATGATTAGAATGTGTTTTCGTAAGCTTAATTGTCTGTGAATACGGGTGTAAAAGCTCATTAAAGAACCCAGCTTCCATTAGTTATGGAGGCAAGTTGAGTGTGACTTAATTTGAAAGAATGAGTCGCTTGAAATATATGCGTGCAAATTAAAAACATAAACACTGAATTCGGCCATTAAACGCATTTCGGTCTTTCTTGCTTCCTTGCCGCTCCTGGCCGAGTAACCTGAACCCGAACTTACTTGAACCACTAAGCCAACGACGCGACGTCACCAAATTACATACAAATGCAAAATAAAATATAAAAATCTTAATCGTATTTTAGTGCGTGATTTCTCGGTTTCTGGAATACTCAACTAACAATTAGGTATGCTGTTTGCATTCGGGTAGGCAGGGAGGATAAAACGCCGTTAATTTTTTGCTTTATACTACTACTACTACTTTCCCTTATCTGCACCCAATGGTGCATAGGGCACTGAATTGGTACGCCAAGTAGTGTATCTTGATTTATTTTTTTATTACAAGGTAATCTTACCTGAGCATAAGACTGATCATCTGATCAGTCTTATGCTCCAGAACCAGTCCAATGTATCACACATGAAATATTAATATGCAATGCTTTATACTACTAATAATAATAACCGGCTGACTTATATAGCGCCATTTCTGTGAAAAATTATTATACCTCAAGGGTGCTTTACAATTAAAGATATTGTTTAACCTAAGCTCCTAGCGGTAGACTACTCGTATATTACCTGTAACTTGAGCAGACTAGGGCAATTACGCATTCTGGGAATTTTTATCTGAGGTTACTACCTACTTTCTTTTATCTGCACCCTAAGGTGCATAGGGCACTGCATTGGAACAATAATGAATTTAATTGAGATTTGGTCATTTGTTCCATGAACGCATGATGATTAGTTTTACGCTTCACCGTTAATCCAAGGTAGGTTTTATGTATGAATAATTATATTTATGTGAAAAATCATATTAAATAAATCCTTTATGACCCCGTTGCGCGTTGAGTTGTGTACACTTTCTAATCGCGATTAAACATTATTTTTATGTCTTAATTTATTTTTGTATTTTTATCGCAAGTCAATTTTAAAAAAGCCATAATGGTTTGGTCATGAGGAGCAAATGAATGATGAAAGAACGGCTAAAACAGTTAATGACGCGAGCGTGTCTGGATGTAGAAGTCAAGGAAGGCCGAAAAAAACATGATCACGTACACATACAGTACTTGAAAGTGGTCATGTGAAAAGTCGAAATAATCAAAATGCGTTCATGAGAAGATGTATGAATGTGGAGGAAGCAAGGGAAGTGTGCCAAGATGGTGTAGCGTTCTATCCTATCTGCCTAGTATTCTTTATCCTATATGTTTCGTCTGAATGAATTCTACGGTAAATTAATTAAAATACCTGCATACATCAATGATGTGTATTTTACATAGATAGACTGTTTTCTTCCGTTCTTGGTTATATCCTAGTCCTAGGAAGATAAAAACAATTTGTCTCAATCTATACTTTTTTGAGGGTAACAGAATGATTAAAATGTATTAGATAGTGGAAAATAGATATAGTTGTCTTTGTTTCACTGCAAAATACAAAAACATTTTTACAGTTTTTTTTTAAATAGCTTGTCTAGTGTTAACTTAACATGTCTCTGGTATACATACATACATATTTAAAAATAAATAAGAAAATATATTCAAATTAAAATTCCAAGCTTCTGGTTAGATATATCGTAATTTTAATCACGTACTTACCTTAAGTGACTGTTGTTTTTAATAATTATAATTAGGGTCATTATGGTCCCTTTAATTTGTTGAAAGTATGTTAATATGTTTGGTGAGGGTATTTTCAGAATTAGGACATTCCGCTGGATATGTTTTTTTCTAACAGGAAGTAAGTACATGTTAATAAACGTAATATTTTCATTATAATGAACAGATATAGGTCTAAGTATTGTCTTATAATAACAAGGATGTTTAAAAAGCACGAAGATACGGCAAAAAGTATATTATTAGGGTGCTTATGAAAGTTTTTATCAAATCCAATAATTCCGAGATTGTATATTTTAAGTTTTGCTAAGATAAATCACGCCGGAAGATGGTGAGTTTTAAAAAATTTTCACGTTTAAAAACATATGCACGATGCTTTAAAATTAAAACAAACTCAGGTGTGCCTACATTTTCAATACCAAGTTGATAATATTTTCTGATATAAATGGTCAATTGTTTTATGTTGTCAAAATCAATACCTTTTAGTATTTTTTTCTTAAGCTATCTACATTTCATTTTTAATGACCAATTTAGTTAATTCACATAAATGTACCTACAATAATCTACCTTTATCTGCACGCTTCTTCAATTCAGAAAAACAGTTACGTACATTTTCAAGTACAGACATAAAAATCATTTTTAATATCCTGATCTCGTAATAACGGACCCAATCAGTATCCTAATGGCTAGAATTATGAAAACACAGTCACCATTATTTAAAAAATACACATGTTAACATAATAACTACCTACGCCTTTTAACCATCCCGTAGTTAATAAAAACTACTACAATTTACTTATATCGCTTCGCCTAATGTATTCATTTCACTCATAAACCCTATCAATTGCCACGAATTTGAATAAAAACGCGGCGTTAGGAATTCAATACTAAGAAAGAGGTAAATATTACAACCATATATTTAATATCACAATAACCAGAACATCTTGTCTACGTATCGCCCGGCAATAAAAATACCTTTATCATGTTAATTCAACAAATTCCGATATAAAGGGAACAAAATTGTGTGTATAATAGTATTAATCTAACGCTGGCTGCAATAAATCGCCGGTGATCACATCGTATGACGTCACTAAAACTGCGGGTGGTGTCCCGGGGAAGAAGAGTAGGTATAGCTGACCGAATGTAGATATAGAGCTGACTAACTTGCGTAGATAGAGACAGGTGGGAATCAGGTAAGGGCTGAACTGGCTATACTTGTTAACTTGTCTCATTTATTTATATTTTGAATGTTATACACACAAGGCTATGTAGGTACAATAAATTAAGATAATATTTCTACGCAATGTATATATAACAAAGCACCAATTACGTGCACAAAACAATGTATAAAATACATTTCTGACAACATCAAGAGTGAGGAATAAAGTATGTACGCGTGTGAGTGTGGTGTAAGTGTTGGGAAATAGTTTCTGAATATTTAAGCGCGGGAGACTAAAATAAGTTGTTTATCTTATAATAATAATAAATTTGCGTTACTCAGCTTCCGCTTATAGCAGAGAGTCGAGTCGTTAAACGGGTCATAATGACTATAACATCATTTTATTATTCTGTGGTCCTATTTTTGTATATATTCCTGTATTTGATATAATATTTTGAAATATAATCAGTTATCTCACAAGGTATGGAAGGCTTTATCAAGCTTCTGATTTGTACAAAAAAATTGGTGAAAAAAAACCCAACATGGGCTCCATTTGATGTAATGAAAGTGTCTAACAATGTGGATCTGTCTTGGCAGGTAACTAACTATTCCATCAATTAATGTAATGTAGCATTAATTTCATAAATTGATAAAGTAGGCGGGTTATAAACCATTTAAATGCCTTGATATTCATATTTCCTTCCAGAGCTTATTTTTTTTTACTCAATATTAATGATATTTTTTTTACTTAGCTAACTAACTGTCTTCGGGCACGCACCTCGATTATCCGACTTTTCACATGACCACTTGTTGTGCTTGATCATGCCATGTCTTTCTCGGCCTTCCTCGACTTCTACAACCAGACACACTCGCATCGTAAATCCTTTTAGCCGTTCTTTCATCATTCATTCGCTCCACATGACCGAGCCGTCGTAAGAGACCTTTTTTTAATTTTTGTCAATAATGCCTTGAATTCTGCTCTAATTTCTGCTCTAATCTGCTTTCGATATTAGAGAGATCGGTACAATTTGTATTTGAGGCATATAGAAACAAAAACGGCAGTTTCCACAATCTAAAATTTTTGGTAATAAGGAAAAATGTTTGTTTAGTTCTGCCATTCTGCCGTTTTTGTATTGGACACTGCCGTTTTTTTTTCTACAGCAAAACTTTGAATTTAAAATTAAATGGATTAATGCCGTTTTTTTGGCAAACAAATATTCTATGGAGAAAATATATAGCTTACAAATAAATAGCTACAAAACTGCATATTTAACTCATTTTCGACCGCAGGTGGACTGCCGCCGTGCACTGCCGCCTTTGTTTTTATATGCCTCATTCTTACTTTAAAATACGAATTGAACTTATTTCATGAAATTTATGTTGAAAGCACTCACTTTGTAGTTATTCATTATAAACTATTTAAATGAAAACACTTTGTTTTTAACTACTTTTTTTATTTTATTATTGTAAGATATGTGGCGGGGTAGTTTAGAGAAAAAAAACTCCCGACCGGTTTCGAAACAACACGTGTCTCTTTGTCAAGGGTACAAGAATGAATGAAATTGGATAATGAAGTAAGTTGTGTCAGTGCATATGTTCAATGGTCAGGTCTATTGTTTGTCTAAGGTTGAGAGATGAATGGGTCGGTGGGTAATTTATGACTTTTTTTATGGATTAGGTATCTTTAAGTTAAGAAGGGGGCTGTAGGAAATATTATTTATTTGATTATTTATTAAGTTGCGATTATTATTTAAAGACTTTTTTATTTCGAAAATTTCTAAATTGTCTAATTTTAATAGTTTATATTCTACATGTAACACTTTTAGCTTATTTGGTTTTAACTTATTTCGTTAAAATTCCTTGCGCCGGGACTAGTAAGTGGCGTTTAAAGCATAAAATAAAAACGGTGGTGCACAATAGTATGGACGCGGACCCGGTGAAAAATGGGCGATTCACACGGAAGAGTTGGGCCATCGTACCTTGCCTTGCACCTAACGACTCATGTACCATCACGCTGTTAGAACACGATCCACTGATAGCATTACATGACATAATTCCACCTTCCCTACACCACACTTCGTCAGACTGCCGCCGATGTATCTATCATACCAGTCTAGATTCTTAGTGACAGCTTATAATTGTTGTTATTGTATTATAGAAACTGTGCAGAATTAATTTCTCCCCAATCGATAACACAAGCCTAGATTTTTTTTTTTTTGGGTTATTCCGACTTTAGAGCTAATTTTAGTTATATTTGTGGGGCTGACCCTAAATTTTAATCAGTTTTTCTCATAAACAACATTTTTGAGTGTGTCCAAATTACTATTAATAATTATTAGCCCGTAATGGGTGAAATCCAGTTTTTGTCTACAAGTATTTGGACACACAAAATGTAGTTTATAGAAATTTTATATTAGGTGATATAATTTCACTCACTTGCAATCATAAAGATTTCTGCTAAAATGCAAGATTTTGCTAAATTTTGCTTAGCAATTTTCTCAATGGATGACAGAGAGTGTTCACATGTGAAGCGTCGCGCCATTTCACTTTATATATACAAGATCTGATAATTGGCAGATATAGATACCAAATGGCCAGTTGTAATACATCAAGTGGCCACTTAACTCAGCCAATGTCAGGTAATAAGCTCTGTAAACGCCTAGATATCCATATTCCCTTCCAAACTTCTCGTCTCTGTTGAGATGTCCAATTATCAGTTTCCTCTATCAGCTCTTCTTATTTAGATACATTTATCTTAACATGTATGTGAAATGTTAATAAACGAAAGGTTTTCTATTCAATACATTCAAGTATCGGTGTTAATCCTACTCATTAATCTCTGCCATCAAGTTAGCATATCAAACTAGGCCTAATAAAGGATTTTGTAAAGGCTCTTGATAAGAACAGACCATGCTTTGCATATATGGGGAAAAAATGCCTAAGTTGAGTACGGAGAAAATTAACGCAGGAATATTTGACGGCCCACAAATAAGACAACTCATTAAGGATTCCTGTCTTCGTAAATTCCATGAATGAGGCGTAGCGAAAAGCCAGGACATCATTTGTGACTGCTGTTGCAAATTTATAATAATACATAATAACAATAAAAAATCCGTGTTAAGTGTCTTTTATTTGATGTATGGATTTAGCTTAAAATAGTATAACGTATCATCCTCATCATCATACCATATCCGCTCAGTATGTGGAGCTTATGGATTCCACAAACTGCCTCCAGACCAAGCGATCGGCCGCCAGCTACCGTGCATCCTCCCAAGTCAAGTCCATATCCCGCAGCTCTGACGCAAACTGCCGACGAATTGTCAACAATGAACGACCAGGACGCCACCGTATTAAAACTAATGCCATCTTAAAATTGAGGGCATCAAATTCATATGAAATCAGCTCCAAATACCCTTGCACCAAAACCACTATTGGCCTGTGTAATCATTCACAAATGGAATCAGAATTCGCTCGTTACACTGATAGAATTTCATGACATAATTCCACCTTTCCTACACCACCTTACGTCAAACTGCCGGCGCTAAAACTAGCATTCTAGTCTAGATTATAAGTATTTCGCTGATTAATTGGTCCCGCTTCCGCACCGTGTATCAATCATTCCTGTCTAGATTCTAATTTATAAAAAATATTACGATTTTTATATTGAGGAAATTATGTTTAAAAAATGCCAAATATTTCAATATTTCACCAATGGAATCGGCATTCAGCGCGTAATACATTACATGACATAATTCTATCTTCTCTGCACCATTTTTTGTCAAAATGCCACCACGCCGCTGCAACCATCTTCTTAGTCTAGATTCTAGGTGATAATATTGATTTCATTGAACTGGCATTCACTTCGTAATCTACAATGAAAGCCCCACCCTTTCCCTAGACTGCTTTAAAGACTATTGAGTCTTTTTTCAGTCCAGCCAACTCTACCGATTTTTCAACAAGCTAAACCGCGATTTTTAGATTATTAGTGTGATAAAAATACGGATGAATTTAGGATTATGTACGCGAACAAATGCTTTCATTGTACCCTACCACCGTCTCGGCTTATGTATTATAATTGTCATTGTTTCCATCACCCAAACCAACCAGAGTCGGCCCAAATTAACAGTGGTAGGGATGTTAGTTTTTCTACCCCCGATCATTATTTATTAGTAATTACAAACCACCCGTGTAGAGACCCGGTATCCCGTCTCGCCAGGCCCCCCATCCCAGACATCCACCCCGTGCATCCGCGGTCAGGGTCTCAATGGAGGGGGGATTAGGGAAAAGAGGGGAGGGGACAGAACGCATGTGGCATCTCACACTATCATCCTATCTGGCAGACACTATTTCATACGTCCCCTGCCGTACCTTATCACAATACCTATCCAAAGACTTCGTAATACTGATGACATTAAATGACATAATTCCACCTTCTCTACGCGCTACACCTCACTTCCTCAGAATGCCACAGCAGTTCATATAATGCCTAGGTCATGGAATAGGGAATCAGTTTTAAAAGTACATACATTATTAATTTGTTAAAAACGGTAGCGCATTTGGCTACCGTGCATGAGGTCGCGGGATCGATTCCCGTAGATGGTCACTATGAAATATTGATATAATGTGGTTTTCATATCAATATTTCATGGATATACGGATGTGGAGCGAATGCGTGAGGAAAGAAAGGCTAAAAGAAGTTTGAATGCAAGTGTGCCTGGATGTAGAAGCCGAGGAAGGCCGAGTAAGACATGGCATGACCAAGTACGACAAGTACTTGAAAGTGGACATGTGAAAAGTCAGAATAATCATGAGAAGATGTATGAATGTAGAGGAAGCAAAGGAAGTATGTCAGGACAGAGTTGTATAGCGTTATATCTTCTCTGCCTACCCCTGCGGGGAAATGGCGTGATGGTTAGTTAGTTAGATATTATTGAAGCGAAAGACTGATAATCTTGCCTTCAGGTAATATAATGATCAAGATACACTGCACTTTATGTGCCAATGCAGTGACCTATGAACCATTGGGTGCGGATAAGGGAGAGAAGTAGTAGAAATAGATATTTTTATTTATTTATTTTATACATACTACCTACATACGCCATAATTGGCATTTACATTAAATATGTACATAATATGTAATATATATTATTATATATAGATTTAAATTAAAATCTACATATAACAATTTCATATTATAAATTTAGTTCTCGTAGACATAAATATTATTCTGGAAAAACGATTGTATTTTTTACTCTAATCACTACGTTACTAATAAGAACGTTATTTGATTTCTACCCTTCTTGAGAACACACATTTTAATTGTATTAAATAAAAGTAATTATTCAGTATGTTTAAGGAAAAGGAAAAATCAAATATTTCCATACAGCTAATATGCACGCGATACAAGAAAGTTACGCTTCGTATTTTATCAATATCGCCCGATCGTGAAACCATTAGTTGAGTTCATTATTTGATCGCCACGTGCCGAGTGCCTCCTAGACCGCATGACAAGGTACCACAGAACTTGTGGTTACCTTAGTGAATATGTTTTTTAATTTTTTAAAACACATATTTTTATGTAGGTACATATTATACTATCAGTATGTAGTTAATGGTAAGTGAAATGAAATGGGGAATGTTGTAATACATTAAGTGGCCACTTAACCCAGCCAATGACAGGTAATAAGCCCTGTAAACGCCTAGGTATCCATATTCCCTTCCAAACTTCTCGTCTCTGTTGAGATGTCTAATTGTCAAGATTATGAGCTCAAAGCTTCCATAACCAGTCCAGGGTGTCTCATATATTAAAAATCAAATTTGAATGAATTACACCTTCAACAAACACTTACTAGCCTATTAAAAAAAATGATGTCTATGAGTTTTATTATAACCAGTAGATACCTAGTTTTCTTTCAAAGCGTGTCTCTCACGTGGATAAGAATATTTATTATCACTCATCGGGCGATTATTTTTCATGAAATGTTTTTTAGTATACATAAAAAAATATTATCGAATAAATCAAACATACTGATTTAGTATTACCGATTTGGAGAAACATGTGAGTAATAAGTTGTTTTTATCTCCAATTAAATTAATGTAAGCTTCTTGATACCAAAATAATTTTACTAAATTTAATCAGAGGAAGAAATGGTTAATTTGTTATTCCTATGAACCCTACTGACTTGGCCCATGACTTATATGCCAATATTGGAGCTAATTTTTTCTATCGCACATACATATCCGTCGGCAGTTTGCTTGCTTGCTCGCTTGGCTAGTTTGTGGAATCCATATGCTCCACATATGGAGCAGATATGGTATAATGATGATGACATACCTATATTCACTGATCGAGGCCAAATCAGAAAACCCAATAACATAATATTTGTAGATATTTTGATATTAGTGAAAACATTAATGTAATTACCCTGCCGCCTCCACTCCTCCCGATTCTGCGCCGCCCCCCATCCACTGTCTTCCAGCAAACTTCCTGATGTCGTCCACCCATATCATCGGTGGACGTCCTTGAGGCCTCTGGTTCCTCGGTCTCCACACCAGAACGCGTTTCGTCCATCTGTCGTCCGTCATTCTGGCTATGTGACCGGCCCATTTCCACTTCAACCGAGCAATTCGCTCCTCCACGTCGCAGACCTTTGTCTGGCGTCGGATCCAATCGTTCCTTTTTCTGTCGCATAATTCGCTCCATGCTCCTCTGTGCAACTTGCCACTTATGGGAGAATTCCTTGGTCAAAGTCATTGTTTCCGCGCCATAAATTGTATACTGAATAAAAAGGAAACCTTTTTTAGCCTAATACGTAGGTAATTCTCTCCCTTATTATTATGGAAAATTTATATATAGCGCCATTTTTGTATAAATATACCTCAAAGGCGCTTCAAATATTGAATTTAACGGCTCGGGAAATTTTAAGTGAATGAAAACTCAATTTCTGAGTAGAAAATACAATTATCAAAATTAATCATAGGTTTATAGGGCACTGATATTGATACCGCAAGTTCCGTGAATCTTGATAGTTTGTTACACGAAAGAAAGATGATC
The DNA here is from genome assembly GCA_022494985.1 of Micrasema minimum. Classification (NCBI taxonomy): domain Eukaryota; kingdom Metazoa; phylum Arthropoda; class Insecta; order Trichoptera; family Brachycentridae; genus Micrasema; species Micrasema minimum. The sequence continues at coordinate 34,130 of JAGVSP010004506.1, forward strand.
GGTTCTACGCTTCAGTGCCAGTCCAAGGTATTACATATTAAACGTTTTTATGTACCTTCGTAACGACGTAACCTGTTTTAATACGTAAATCAGAGTGTGTAAACTATATTAGGTAGGTACTTAGGTCTTCTCACAAAGCGCCCAAAAACCAACATTATCCTGGTCTTGTTACTAGGACCTTTTATTTGAGTTTAACAGTAAAACACGGGATCTCTTATCTTAAAGGTTTATTTCGGATCTTTTAAATGGCAGGCTAATAAAATCGCCTTAACGGAAAATGTGGAGAGAACCTTCGTTAGTAAATTTTAAACCTTAAATAACCCAGATTAAAGTTTCGAAACGAAACGCCGGGCTTAAACCCTGGTTCATAATGATAATAATATTACATAATATAATAAATTATAACTAAATAGTATTAATACAATAGTTTTATAATTGAGTGTATTAGAAGCAAAATAAGAAATATCCGTTGTAGGAGTTTACTGAGATATTTGAAAAAAACTGATAGGTACATAACTATTACGAAGGTTAGAATTTCAGGCAACTTAGTGAATTATTTATCAAATTAACCGGTAGAGACTTGATTTCAACTTGTCTATAATATAAAAAAACACACCTAAAAATGTTGAAAAAAAGGTGGGTAATTAAAAAGCAATTGGATTTTTTATAGTAGCCAAACTTATCCTGTTTAATTTCTTCTAAGATAATATGCCTCATTAGTTTGTTGAGTACCTAAACGAATTGAAGTTTTTTCAAAGATAGATAAATATCGATACACTTATTATTCAGTACACCTACGTCATTTCAAACGGGTCATTATTTTATCTAAAAAAAGGTTTAGAACACCCACCCACAGTGTCACTTCCACCTTGTATGTAAATAGAATTAATATATACCTACTTATCCGAATCCCATTTCCTTCGCCTGTTTCCGTAGATAAGTCTGGTTAATCCAGATGATTAATCAAGGTTGTAAATAATAATAAAAACCTTAAGGGCCTCTGTCCATGCGGTTGGTGGCTGCAAGCCGAATTTAAAAAAAAAAAAAAATATTTTAATTTTTTTAACCACCTCAACAGGAGGCCAGGAGGCCAAATTTCAGAAGGGAACAACATCACAAACACCTAGGCTTAAGAAAAAAAATTGTGTTCGCACTCGGGTTCGAACCCGAAACCTCCGTATCGTGAGTCCAGCGTCTTAGCCATTACGCTACGGAGAAGAGTGTCTGTTCAAAAGACTATTAAATTACAATTTGACATATCAAGAGAGACGAGAAATTTGGAAGGGAATATGGATATCTAGGCGTTTACAGGGCTTATGACCTGTCAATGGCTGGGTTAAGTGGCCACTTGATGGATTACAACATTCCCCATTTCACCTAGTATTTGATATCCATATCCATATCCATGTCTACAAGTATTTGGACACACTCAAAATGTTGACTATTAAATTTATTAATTTATTTTAGCAATTATTTATAATGTGTTTCTAGCTATTTAAAATATCCAAATGTATGTAAGTACATATATATCTGCACTTGGTTTATCAATAAGTTATTAGAAATTGCTCAAAAAATATTATTAGTATCGTCTTTAGGAAACCCTCAAGCAACTATTCCATGAGACTGGAATTCTGAATATAATAAAAATGTATTGTGTTCTACTACTACTACTACTTTCCCTTATCCGCACCCAATGGTGCATAGGGCACAGCACCTGAACACTGAGTGCAGCGTATATTGATAAATTTATTACATGAACGGAAAATGATCAATCACACGCTTCAGTACCAGTCCAAGGTCACATAAGAAATATTAATATGAAAATCACATGTAAATAAATATTTCATGTCGACCCCCTACGGTAATCGAACCCGCGACCTCATGCATGGTAGCCAAATGCGCTACCACCATGCTTCGAGGCGGACCAATGTTGAAATTAATTTTTTCAAGACAACATTGATTTGAACGCCAAAGGCGTATGAGTCTAATCCAAGTACCACATTGCAAAATTAGATTAGGTCAAAGGCAGCTTATTAAATGCACAAATTTTTTTAATGCCCTCATCATCATCATCATCTCATCCCGTTGAGGTCAACTGCTGGACATAGGCCTCCCCCTGCCGTCTCCACTTCTCCCGAACCTGCGCCGTCCCCATCCCACTGTCTTCCAACAGACTTCCTGATGTCGTCCACCCATCTCATCGGTGGACGTCCTTGAGGCCTCTGGTTCCTCGGTCTCCACACCAGAACGCGTTTCGTCCATCTGTCGTCCGTCATTCTGGCTATGTGACCGGCCCATTTCCACTTCAACCAAACAATTCGCTGCACCACGTCGCAGACCTTTGTCTGGCGTCGGATCCAATCGTTCCTTTTTCGGTCTATTAATGTTATTCGAAGCATAATGTCCTAGAATGCCCTAAACATTAAACAATAAGATTTAGGATATTTTAAGTATGATTTAAATATGTTTAGATAACGATATTAATAATGCATTTATGTAAAACAGATAATACTTATAGTATTGAATTTACAAGAAAAATCACATTATTAAATATATACTTTATATTTATCATCATCATACCATATCCGCTCCCTATGTGGAGCATATGGAATCCACAAACTGCCTCCAGGCCAAGCGATCGGCCGCCAGCTCCCGTGCATCCTACGAAGTCAAGTCCACGTCCCGCAGCTCTGAAGCAAACTGCCGACGAATTGTCAACAGTGGACAACCAGGACGCCGAGAACCTGATGCCTTGTAAAATAGGCAAGCACGGTTAAGGCTCTCGCGAGGCATACGTAGTATATGGCCTAGCCAGCCGAAACGCCTATTTTTATATTAATAATTCATATTTATAGCGAGTATAAACTTTAATTTGTTTTGTCTAAAGTAATTAACCATCACGCCATTTCCCCGAAGCGATAGGCGGAGAGGATTTAACGCTACACCACTCAGTCCTAGCACACTTCCTTTGCTTCCTACACATTCATACATCTTCCCATGCACGCACGTCGATTATTCCGACTTTTCACATGACCACTTTCAAGTATTTGTTGTAGGTACTTGACCATGTCTTACCTTATTTTTTAAAACTTTTTTTCATTAAACAAGAAATCTATGCAATCTTACGTTATTTGCACATATTTCAATTTGTAAATACTATTTCCAATAAAGCCTAAGCGGCTTGTGCTTGAAAATAGGATTCGAGTCGTGTCGAAGTGGGGTTTTCGAACCGACGATCTCTGGACTCAGAGACCGCGACGCTACCACTTGGCCACCACCCGTTCAGAACTATGATGTATTATTATTATTATTATGGTACTGAAGCGTATGACTGATCCTCTTACCTTCATGTAATCAAACGATCATTATCCATACACTGAACTTGGTGAACCGATGCAGGGCAGTATTTAATTTTCAATTTTATTTATCTATTTAACAGAAAGATATTAAGAACATAACAGAAAAATCCAAATCAGTATGTGCACCATTGGGTGCGTATAAGGGAAAGTAGTAGTAGTAGTATTATTATTTATTATTATTATTAATCGTCTAAAACACCTCGGAGTGTGTGTTTCACCTACACACATCTCAGAATCTCCCTCATCACTTTACCATCTCATCGAGTACAGATCTGCCGAGATATTGGGCCGGCCTAATGGGGAAACCATGTTTGAATGAAACTGAGCAAAGACGACACATCAATTAAGTCCACTTTTTTTATTTGTAAGGTTTGTATGAGATCGGTTCTGTTGACGAGCGTCGCGAGCGCAGGAGCGAACGCTGACGTTTTGAGAATCGTCCGACAATTTGGCAATTTCAAATTTAGTATTTTTTTTATATTTTTTTATAGGAAAAACAACAGTATCGATACATGAACGTAGAATACAAAAAAGCATAATTACCAATTATAGTTTTTCACATTTATACAATTCAAAGTAAGATGGAAAAAATAAATATAAGAAATAAAAATAAAGAGATATGAGAGAAGGATAGGATGATAGGGATAGGTAAAAGGAAAAGGAGATGAACTGGAATAGAATTAGGATTACCTTTTACAGTCTATAAGATTTTAAATAATTTTAATTTGAAATTGGGTAGTCTGATGTTAAAAATGTCAAGACAGGTACAATATTCATTAAATTTCGCACAACTACGAAATATAAAAGAATTTTAAAAATTATTTTTTGATGGTGCTAAATTATAAAAAAAGATGACATTGTCTAGTGAGTCTAATTGGACAATGAAGAGGTATCTGCTCTAGAAGATAGGGGCTCTCAATTACATTATTTATAACTTTATACAAAAAACATAAATCAGATATATTCTACGCTTAATAAGTGAAGATAATTTATGGAAGGCTGATGATTCTTCGTATTAAATATACTCATCATATCCGCACCTAATGGTGCTTTGAGCGTCACCCAGTTGGTGGCCAATTAAGTAGTTCAGATTTATGTGGGTGCACAGAAAGAGAGAGAGTAAAACAGGTACTTACGTTTTTACAATGGATTATTCACAAAAACTAACTACTGATGCTAACACTTAAAAGTAATGATTTTATAAATTAATAAGGCTAATAGGCTAATAGGCTAATAAAACAATGATTTTAAATTCTCGAATGTTGGCGGGAATAATGTGCCTTAGAGACGCGTGCGCTCACGAGGCGAGCCCAAGGGATTCTCGGTGTAAGTTCGTACGCGTTCGTACGTGTTCGCCTTGCCTCGTCGCGTCATTGTCGGCGGTCGTCGGCGGCCGTCGGCGCGTGACGTCATTGTTGCCCGCCACAGTGCATAGGGCACTGCATTGGTACACCGAATGCAGTGAATCTTATATTATAATATGCTTCAGGAGTGGGCCGTCCGCGTACAGCAGCGCGGCTTGGACCATCCCACTCCTGCACCCGAACAGCCGACTCCTGAAGTTGGCCACTTTAAAGCGCACCGTGGCTTCAAAGGAGTTTATTCCTGAGATAGCAAACATACCGGAAGCACTGCAGAACCTTGGTAAGTGGTTCAGTATTCTAAAGGCATTATTAATAATAATTCTCTCAGCTTATAACAAAAAGTATCTAGGTAGGTATGCATATAATGTTATTCATTTGAAGTAATGTTTGTATTTATTTGTATTGCAGCCAATACAAATTTACAAATCTGGATGTATCTCAAGACGGGAGTAGGTATGTATTTCATTTTATATCCAGTGGCCACTTAACCCAGCCAATAGCAGGTCATAAGCCCTGTAAACGCTCGAATATCCATATTCCTGAATTTGAAAGAATTCTACCTCATCTCTGTAGGGATATAAAATGGAATAATTTTAAAATATTTTTTCAAACTTTTGGTCGTATCTTCAGGGAAATACTGCAATCAAATGATGTAGTATTTTTTACTACTTTTTAAATAAATACCATTAAATTATGTCCATCTTAATAAAATAAAAATTATGTTTGTAAATTAATTTTATTAAATTACAATTGATACCTCAACAGAGGCGAGAAGTTTGGAAGGTCATATGGGTATCTAGGGTTTTCCGGACCTGTCATTTGTAAAGTCCAAAAGAGTTTGGACTCATTCATTTTTTTAATTACTTAAACGGGTCACTTTCCGCATTTTCTAAGTTCATTATATTGCCTGCGACCACAGCCGGTTGACCGTAAACGCTAGTCCCAAGTTTCATAGCTTTAGGACCGGGCACCACGTGACTAACTATGTATACATATATATGCTGCCTCGTATCGCCGGACCTTCGATAAAAATCTCATCTATAGCGTCCTGGTGACAGAGCGGAGTGGCTTGATTTATTGGTTTCATGTGAGTCTTAGCCGGAAACTGTCCACTGCCCACGGTCCAAGAAGTCACTGATTTTGAAGATATTTTTTATTTTAATATTTGGCCTTTTAATTATTATTTGACGTGACAACGTCTGATAAATCGATGAACGCCGGCTGCACGACTCATTGTCACGTTCCGCCTGAGCCGAGTGTGCAAGCGAGAGCGCGGAACAAGCATGCCGCCATAATCTTCTATCCGTCTCTGTCTCCAGCACTTCTGGAAGCCTCCTGGAAAGAGACGCCCTTTGCCTTATTCGAATTATTTCAATGTAACTAATAAACAGTAGACGCGCGTGCATGAGAAGATGTATGAATGTGGAGGAAGCAAGGGAAGTGGGAAGGTGGGGGCGCTCTATTCTCTGAAGCGTGGTGTTGGAAAAAGAAGGATGAAAGTAGACTGAATGCTGAAAAACATTTTCACATCAATATTTCATTTGTGATTCCTTGGACTGGCACGGAAGCGTAAGACTCATCATCTTACCTTCATGTAAAAAAAAAAAAGAAAATAAACTGCACTGATGTTACTACTACCCCATGAATTATTAAATTTGGATAAGGGAATTAATGAAATAAGAATAAGGAAAAACTAGGTTTTTAACCGTTTTTATCTTGGTTGTCAAATTGATTTTAAAGATTTTTAATCAGAATAAATTGTGTCTGTTCTTGCAATATTGCGTATAATTGGCATCTCTCGGTATTTAATTATTTGACTATCATAAAACTCATGACACGACCGTTGGAGAGCTGAGATTTCGATCGTCCATGCTTTTTGTAGCTTCAAGACGAATTGAGATCTCGTACTTTACCTATTAGTAAATTCATTTCACCGTTCATTAAATAATGGCTCGATTTTTTTGTTTTAAAATATATTGCTTCTGAAACTAATTAAGTAATGAGGTGATTTTTCATAAAAAGAGCGCTTTAGAAATTATCCTATTATTATTTTAATACATAAATAAAAATTATATAAACAACATTTTGAGTGTGTCCAATTATTTGTATATAAATGTAGATTGGCAGATATGGATATCAAATACTAGGTGAAATGGGGAATGTTGTAATACATCAAGTGGCCACTTAACCCAGCCAATGACAGGTCGTAAGCCCTGTAAACGCCAAATTATCCATTATTCCTTCCAATCATCTCGTCTCTGTTGAGATGTCAAATTGTAAAAATTACATAACATACTTTTAAAAATCTAAGTGAGTACCTATATCATGTTTTATAAAATATAAGTTGGCAATTTCATTTGTGAATTATTTAAGAGGACTCTCCCTTAATATTATGACGATGATGAATTGATAAGGCGGGTGGTGTAATTGATCTACGCCGGGGGCCTTGAACGTCTAATGCCTAAACCCCACGGTAAATTATTCAAAATCTGTCCATACGGTGATACTGACACCTAACTGACGTCATTATCCATAGCCAACTATATACCTACATAGTGATAATATTTTATATTTAACAAACTAACCATTATTTGTTATTATTATTATTCGGACCATTTATAAAGCGCTGTTTTTGCGAAAAATAATTTCAAGAGCGCTGTACAAAAAGAGGCTGGATCTCAACTCGTCCTGCAGCTACCAAGCGCATAGACTGTTTGAGAAATCTAGCCCCTGATAAGAAATATAAACCGATTTTAATTAAAGCCGGAAAAATTGAATGAAATTATGTAGGTGTAGCAATAATTAGTAGGTAAAAGTGTTTTTTCAACTGATTTTCACTGAGTAAGTAAGTATGCAGGAGGCTAGACAACAATCCATATTACATCTTCAAAGTGCATGGATGATTGAGGAACCATTATAAATAAATAAATAAAAATTTCTCATATGTGATACCTTAAACTGGTGTCTTGCCTTGCCTGATCATCTTCAATACTCACTGCAATAGGGTTTTTCCCGATAACATGAATGTACTTGAAAACGTTATAAATATTTAAAGTATATTTTTACAAATCCAACGATATAAAACACAATGATCAAAAATTTTGTTTTCATTTATAAATTTATGTTTTAAAAACACGAAAATTCGAATGATTTTTTAACACCCGTTATTGGCTAATGACGTCATACCCGTCCACCGTGAAAGGCGCGAAATTCATTCCGTAGTGAGGGCCTATATTGCTGTGACGTCACACCGCATGCGCGCCAAATGGAGGATTTTGCGAGCGATTTGAAAAAGCGCTATTTCAAACCGCGCTAGATGGTTAATATGACATCGTAAAAATTTAAAAAAAAATCCCTAGATATTGTAATTTTTCAATCAATTTTTTGAAATAAAAAATAAAAAAATCGGGAAGAACGCAATTGGTGCAGCGACCTATGCACCACTGAATGTGAAAAACGGAAAACAGTAGTGGTAGTAGTGCTGCTATGTATTTTTACAATAGACATCTCAACAGAGAATAGAAGTATGGAAAGGAATATGGATATCTAGGGAGTTAACTGAAATATTTATTTACACGTGATTTTCATATAAATATTTCATTCGTCATACCTTAGACTGGCACTGAAGCATGAGGCTGACCATCTTACCTTCATGCAATTAAATGATCAAGACACACTGCACTTAGTGTGCGCCGATGCAAAGCACTATGCACCATTGGACGCGGATAAGGGAAATTAGTAGTAGTAGTAAGCGTTTACAGGGCTTATGACCAGTCATCAGCTGAGTTAAGCAGCCACTTGATTGTATTACAATATTCCCCATTTCGCCTAGCATTTGATATCCATACACGCGCTCAAAATGCTATTTTATTTCTGTTCAATTTTAGCCATCATAATATATTATGATGTTTGAAAAAAGCACTTGATTTATACAAAAATATACACTATTGTAAATACAAACTGCTTTTTGTCACGTTTAGTCGTAAATGAAATAAGTTATCTGGGTACTTGTCACAAAAACCAAACATCCTAGGTGGTTCCTACTATCCCTGTGTTCACGATTTCTAACAATATAGATCACATACAAAGTAACAATGTTAGCAGCGTGTAGCGATCCTTGAAAAAACGATCCTTTGTAAAGCAACCAAAATGTCCTGACCGTCCGGAATAAAGGATGTTTGACAACATGTTTTTACTTTACTTGTACGTAAGTATTACACTGTGCGTAATATTTGAAATGTCCTGCTTATTTTAGGTTTAGTATGCCAGTACAAACGAAAGCAAAAAACTTAAGATTTAATTATTTTGATTTCTTGAGGCTTTGACTAGTTGGTGGCCAATTAAGTAGTACAGGTTTATGTGGGTGCACAGAAAGAGAGAAAGTAAAACAGGTACTTACGTTTTTACAATGGTTTATTCACAAAAACTAACTACTTATGCTAACAGTTAGAAACAATGATTTTATAAACTAATAAGGCTAATGAAACAATGATTTTAATGTTAAATAATTTCTCCTAAGTTGGCGGGAATAATGTGCTTAGAGACGCGTGCGATGACGGAGGGAGCCGAAGGTATTCTCCTCGTAAGTTCGGTAAGTTCGTACGTGTTCGGCGGTTGGCGGTCGTTGGCGCATGACGTCATTGTTGCCCGCCACAAGGCTCTAATCCTAACCGTCCATGACCTTAGGTGCTGCAAGACAAGTTTTAATCTCCTCCTTCGTATAATTTATCCACAATTTTCCTCGTTAAAGACAGTCCAGTTTTTACGATTTGTATACTCTACAGAGATGAAGAAGCTTCCAACTTCAGAAGAATCCAACTGGAACGTGGATGAGTTTGGGGAACGTAGCATTTAATGAAAATAAAAAAGATTAGCTGGTGTGGATATTTGCTAATGGGGGAATATTGTAATACGACAAGTGACCACTTAACCCAGCCAATGACATGTCATAAGTCATGTAAACGCTTGAATATCCATATCCCAGAGTTCCAAAGAAAAGTTCCTCATCTCCCTCTTACTCCCGTCAGGGAAAAATTATCCAGATTTGTGTGCAAGTATATTTGGATAAATGTTGTTAAGTACACATTTTTACCTAATTTAAATCTATACCCATAGTATAAATTGTAAATAGAGGACTAGAATCCATACTGTCCAAGCGCTTTGTAGCGACAACGCGTGTTAGGATCTAGTCTTGTACACTCATCTAATTTTTTATTCTTTTATAGCAGGTACATTATAATTTATTATTAAAATTTGTTGAAGGCTAGATTTCTAAAGTTTATGCGCTTGGTACCTCTTTACTGTACAGACCTCTTGAGTCGAGAAGTTTTAACGTCTCAAAGATTATCTAAAAATGTATTTACACATTTTATTTGTTTTCGTACAAAGTTATAAATTGCGTAACTACAAAGTAAGAACATTACATAAAATTATCCAAAATGCAGTTTGCTGCACCCCATCGCTTTCCTTTCGCATCCCTTGTCAGTGCAGAAGAAGTCAAATAGCAGTATGATGAATTACACGCCATTCCAATTTACAATAGACAGACGCTGGGCGGAACAATGCGAACCTGCTATTCCGTGATGCGACGATGTACTTCGGCCATATTATTTGCCGAATTCCGTGAAATGAAGACACCATTACTTCATCTATGCCACCAACAAACTAGGGTGCACGTAAATATGTATATTGTCAAACTACCTCTCTATTGATGGTGTAATTTATGTGTGTTTTTAATATTGATAGATACTGCTTTTGTAAAATATAGCTAACTAACTAACTAACTAACCATCACGCCATTTCTCCGTAGGGGTAGGCAGAGAGGATAGAACGCCATACCACTCTGTCCTGACGTACTTCCTTTGCTTCCTCTACATTCATACATCTTTTCATGCACATACGCCGATTATTCCGACTTTTCACATGTCCACTTTTAAGTACTTGTCGTACTTGGTCATGCCATGTCCATCTCGGCCTTCCTCGGCTTCTACATCCAGGCACACTTGCATTTAAACTTCTTTAAGCCGTTCTTTCCTCACTCATTCGCTCCACATGACCAAACCATCGTAAAAGCCCCTTAATTTGGTCGATAATGCTTATCTTAGCCTTGCCCTCTGCTCTTATTTGGACATTTGTACACCTGTCATACATAGTCTTAACACACATAGATCGCATTTCAACAGCATTCAGTCTACTTTCATCCTTCTTTTTCTAACACCACGCTTCACTACCATACATAAGGGTTGGTACCAAAACTCCGTTGTGTATTGCCAATTTTGCTTCTTTTGATAAATTCTTGTTTGCCACTTTCGATTTTAAGGCAATATGGCTATTGGTAAAAAGTACCTACGTATATTTATTTATTTAATCACCTCAACAGGCCAGGAGGACCATTTTCAGAAGGGAGCAACGTCACAAACACCCAGAGAGTCAAACTAGGTGACGTAGAACATACTTACGTATGATGCCTACATCATTGGAAGAGAGTGCAAAATAATTTTAGTAAATCATTATAAATAAGGTAGGTACCTTCATCTTCCAACTTCCAACACAATCAAATTCCAGATAAACTAGCTGAAAGACGTCTCACACTTCGATTAGATACATCTACAGCTATGGGCAGGGTTTAAGTACCGATCCGTAATCAGCGCACAAAATTTGGAGAGCGCGCTTTTGCGGTTGCGGGCCCTGTGGCTTGGAATGCTCTCCCACCAGAAGTGCGCAACTGTGAGGGTGAAGCGATGTTTCGAAAGAAACTTAAGAGATATATGTTCTCTGAATCTTTTGATTAATTTTGATAATAGTATTTTCTACTCAGAAATTGAGTTTTCACTCACTTTAAAATTTCCCGAGCCGTTAAATTCAATATTTGAAGCGCCCTAGAGGTATATTTATACGAAAACGGCGCCATATAAATTATCCACGATAATAATAATCAGAATAAAAGGTACCTTTAGCTTTAGCACACATAATTTAAACGCTATCGTTTCGCAAAACGTACGAGTAATCGTAATCGTATGTGTTTACTATAGAAATGATTGGCGCTTAAGTCCATCGTATCTTGCAGAACGATTCGCAACACATGCGAGGCCCCCTATTTCACTTTTCCTGGAAGAACCAATTTCACATCACACAGAGCGAAAAAAGTAGTTTCATTTCGCCCATTTGCCCATGCCATTAATCATTGGAAACATTTTGTCCTTAAACTGACCACATGTCGACCATCGAACATAATAGGCGCTACCCAATAGCTTCTGCTTACATATTTATCTTGTCCTATAATAATAATAAATATCGGCTAACTTATATAGCGCCATTTTCTTTACAATTCAAGATTATTTAACCTAAGTTCCTAGCGGTAGACGGTAGACTAATTACGCACCCTGGGGGTTTGTATGTGAGATTTAAAAAAAAAGCGTTTTGAATTGAGATCTAAATTGACTGGGGCTCTGAATGGTGCGTAAGTGGAAAGGTATTAGATTCCAGGATGAGGGGCCGGTCGCTGCAAAAGCACGATCGCAAAACTTGGTGTTTGGACTTCGCCGGGGTTCACAAAGCCTTCCTCTGGCTAAATCGAGCGCGGATCTTAGAGTTGACTTCTAGGGTTTCTTTTCTGTTACCTACCCTATAATAATTACAAGAAAAACAAAGAAAAATATCTTGTATTTTGGATGAGTCTTTTAAAGCTTTTTGGTTGGCCTCGTATTGTAGTCGTGTAGTGGAAAGGGCTTTGAGCTACCATGCGTGAGGTCGCGGGTTCGATTTCCGACGGTGTCTAAATGAAAAATTAATTTCAATGTGATATACCTTGGACTGGCACTGAAGCGTAAGACTCATCATCTTGTCTTCATATGTCAAATTATTTACCCTATAAACAATTAGGTGCAATATTGCCCTAGTTTGCCTAGTTACAAATAATAAAGTTTAATGCTAGGAGCTTAAGTTAAACATATTTTTTTAATTGTAAATCGCCCTTGAGGAGATTTTTCACAGAAATAACGCTAAATAAGTTAACCCATATTATTATTTGACGAAATAAGGCATAGTACAATAATATAGTACAAATAATATAGTACATAGTTCAAATAATGTACAAAGCCATGCATGATGCCGCTCCAGAGTATTTAAAAGAGCTTTGCATTCTAGATAAACTAGCTGAAAGACGTTTCACACTTCGATCAGCTACATCTACAGCTATAGGCAGGGTTTTAGTACCGATCCGTAATCAGCGCACAAAGTTTGGAGAGCGCGCTTTTGCGGTTGCGGGCCCCGTGGCTTGGAATGCTCTCCCACCAGAAGTGCGCCACTGTGAGAGTGAAGTGATGTTTCGAAAGAAACTTAAGACCTATATGTTCTCAAAGTCTTTTGATTAATTTTGATAATGGTATTTTCTACTCAGAAATTGAGTTTTCACTCACTTTAAATTTCCCGAGCCGTTAAATTCAATATTTAAAGCGCCCTTGAGGTATATATTATACGAAAAACGGCGCTTTTATAAATTATCCATAATAATAATAATAAAGTAGTAATAAATATATCTCATCAACTAATAAAATATCTTTTTTGAGACAGGCAAAACGCTACCTAGTAGAGAAAATATTGAAATAGTTAATATGTAATTACATTAATTTTAATACCATACACATCATCTGTGTTTAAGATATATAATAATATGTTAAGGACCTAACAAATATATAAATAAATATTTTTATTAATGTAGATACTTAAGCGCACTTTATACGGGACCGAAAACAGTAGGTACAGTTTCTGGTGCAGTTTGCTAACTGTCCGTATAAAGCAAAAGCTGTATGGAATATTGAATGGTCGGCATGACGCTTGGCTGACCCGACAATTAATGTTTTTTATTTTATCGTTTTTGAGTAGATATTGATGTATTTAATGCTTTTAAAAACTAATAACATTATTAGCTATACCTATTAACGATTTCCTACAAACATACGATAATAACTTGCAATCGCGGTTAAGAAATGTACATATTTAGCGTGTCTTTTGACAGAAAGATGTTCGGATGTTTACTCGGTCAAAACAAAATGCCGCCTTTATAACGCCTGCTTCACACCTGTTCTCCTCTGTGGCTGCTAATCATGGCACCTTACCATGGCCCAAAACAGCAGACTTCTGAGTTTTGACAATAGGCGTCTTAGAAGAATATTAGGTGTACGGTTGTTTGACTTTGTAAGGAACACAGAGGTGAGACAACGGACACAGCAACACTTGGTATCTACTGTCATCCGGCGAAGGCGTTTCGGCTGGCTAGGCCATATACTACGTATGCCTCCCGAGAACCTTAACCATGCTTGTCTATTTTACAAGGCATCAGGTTCTCGGCGTCCTGGTCGTCCGCTGTTGACAATTGACTTGGGAGGATGCACGGGAGCTGGTGGCCGATCGCCTGACAGTAAATAAATTAACTTTTGGTTGTCTATAAAGTCGGTTTACGGACGATAATTTTACGTGATAACGTCATAAGAAACCATTGATGAAAAATAGCATACTTTTATGAATTGAATTGAATTATTATTTCTGAATTATCATTATTTTGTATAGGTAATACAGGAGCAGGAGTTAATTGAAAATTACATTTATTTCCATAAATTAACATGTTTTTGCACTCGTTAATTTAACTTTCTTTTTGTAGCTTGTGTGCTGCTGCTGTCTCCCTTCTACTCGGACGCATCGGCCGATGGAGTGGAAGAGAGATAGATGCGTCACAAACCGAACGCTTAGGCCGATCGTGCCTCTCTATCGCTTGTTCCGCGCTCTCGCTTGTACACTCGGCTCAGGCGGAACGTGACAATGAGTCATGCATTTTCGTGTGTGCAGCCGGCGTTCATCGATTTATCAGACGGGAGATGATGATTTGACAGAAAATACAGTTTTCTGAACAAGAAACTGCACAACAGTACAAACTGCGCATTATGTTCGCAAACTTGTCTCAGTGTGATATTTTTCAAATTAAGTATGAACAACTGTTTACCAGCAGAAGAGAAAGCACCCCACATTAATGTGACACTGATGGATGGTTATCTCTGCTCCGTTGTTATTTTCCACGGGATGACATCGTCCCCAGAGATCCTACTCTATTTTGACAAAACAGAACTGAGAACTTCAGACGCAAGCAAATTATACCTGAGAGTGTCTTGTTATGTATCGAGTCGTGCGCTTTTCGTACCTAAGTGAATTCAGAATTCAGATAATTTTGATCAGTAACAATACAAGAAATTACGGTTTGAATTTATAAAACTAGAAAAAATAAAAAGCAAATAATAATTGGAGAGACATCTTCAGGCGTCTGCTAGTAATTAATCAAGTTCGGATGAACCTTACCTACACCAGAAAAGTTAGATTGCCAAAAAATGCTTTACTATATTCTCAACAGATGTCACTATAGGGATTTTAAAATCTGTCGAAAACACAACTCGCATGTGGATTCTTCTGTACAAACTCAACATATATACAAGTTTCAAAAATTTGTCATACATGGTTGTCAGATGATGGGCGGAATGGGGAATGTTGTAATACATCAAGTGGCCACTTAACCCAGCCAATGACAGGTCTGTTATTATATTATTGAGCGTTAGGATCTGCATTATTGTTTATTCTACAAGTTTCTTCTTTTTCGTATAATCCTATTAGACCTAAGTTGAAAAGAAAGCGCCCTTGAGATGATATTTCATAAAAACGGCGCGGCGCTATTGTTATTATGGATAATTCAAGGGCGCTTCAAATATTGAATTAAATGGGAAATTTAACTAACTAACCATCACGCCATTTCCCCGGAGGGGTAGGCAGAGAGGATAGAGCGTCACACCACTCTGTCCTGGCATACTTCTCTTGCTTCCTCCACATTCATACATCTTCTCATTCACGCACGTCGATTATTCCGACTTCTTACATGCCCACTTTCAAGCACTTGTTTTACTTGATCATGCCATGTCTTTCTCGGCCTTCCTCGACTTCTACATCCCGGCACAGTCGCATCATAAATTTTTTTAGCCGTTCTTTCATCATCCATTCGCTCTACGTGACCGAACCAAAGTAAAAGACCTTTCTTAATTTTGTCGATAATGCTTATCTCAGCCGTTACTAAAACCCTGCCTATAGCTGTAGATGTAGCTGATCGATATAAGTTAGCTGATTATTATTGTTATTTATATACATTCATGCATATACCTCAAGCGCCCTCGAGGTATATTTATACGAAAACGGCGCTTTATAAATTATCCATAATAATAATAATAAGCAGACAAGCACTTCTGAAAGCGCAGGGAACTAAGTAGATTTACTTATTATTAACCACTATTAGACGGACAACTTAGTTTTTAACAATACAATGGCTGATTTTTCAAGTATTTACCATACATGTCAATGTTTAAATGGACGTCCTTTGATATTTCAATCTAGTCGCAATAAATCAGAAGACATAATATTATATTCAAGCTCTTAGGTTGACCAAACTTACTGCCAAGAACGGGACAGAATTTTATTATATTTTTAAATTCTAGAGTAGGTACCTATAACATGGATTATAAAATTTCAATATCTTCCAATTTAACTATCTTAATGGTAAACTAATAAAATTTTACAGATGTGCAATATAATAATAATAATAATTGAATATTTTGTTGATTGATTCGGCATTCACTTTGTAACACTTCATAATGAATTATGATTAAATAAAACAATGTTATGAAAAATTGAATGCAGTTGAAATGCGATCTCTCAGGCGAATGTGTGGTAAAACTATGTATGATAGGTGCACTAATGTTGAAATTAGAGCAGAATGCAAGGCTGAGATAAGCATTATCGACAAAATTAAGAAAGGTCTTTTACGTTGGTTCGGTCATGTAGAGCGAATGGATGATGAAAGAACATCTAAAAAAATATATGATGCGACTGTGCCTGGATGTAGAAGTCGAGAAAGGCCGAGAAAGACATGGCATGATCAAGTAAAACAAGTGCTTGAAAGTGGGCATGTAAGAAGTCGGAATAATCGACATGCGTGCATGAGGAGATGTATGAATGTGGAGGAAGCAAGAGAAGTGTGCCAGGACAGAGTGGTGTGGCGTTCTATCCTCTCTGCCTACCCCTTCGGGGAAATGGCGTGATGGTTAGTTAGTTAGTTAGTTATGTTATGTGTTACTATTGGTTTATTCATTTGGAAAATAACTGCTCTTTTAATAATCACAAACTTAAACTTCTACACCAAGTAAACCATAAAGGAGCAAATATGAATTACCTTGAAGTCATGGAAATACACAAAAATCTGAATTCTAATAATAATTTAATTAATAATCAAACATTTCATATTTCATCTCCACTTCTAACTATGTTCCCTTTAAAACGCAATTCTCAAATTACTTACCCTAGACCCCTACCCCTCTCAATACCCCCCTACCCATACCTCCCCTCAAGACCCCAGTACATCAACTGCCACCACTTAGCAAGCAATTAATTATCAATTTTTTTGTACAACTTCTTAGTATTCTACCATCACCACTGTCCCAAGATGTGTTTTTTCTATTTTTTCTATCACTTCTATGTATCAATATTTATGTTACCCCTGTGTTTAGATTCTTAAGTATTGCAATATAATTTTTCTTTTTCTGTATAACATCTGTATTCTAATTTAGTGTCTTTTCACCAGTCGATGGGAGAACGTTACTCCCGAAACCAGGTAGTGTAGGTAAATTCTATTTTTATAGAATAAACCAATAGTAACACATAACATTGTTTTATTTAATCATAATAATTGAATAACTTATTAAGCGCCATTTTTATGAAAAATCACCTCAAGGGCGATGTACATTAACATAACTTAATTAAATCCAGACCCAATAAATTTACGAATGCAAAATCTAAAGAGAATTCTTACTACGGAAAATTGATTTTACTTATACGTAGATATATAATGTAGTTTGTCAAATAAATTAATATTTGTGTACAAATGTACACATTCAAAATGTTGTCATAAAAAATCAATAAAGAACTGTCAATCATAGAAAATCATGAAAATAAACTCCCATTTAAACAAATATAAATATCTTAATATTGAGGGTTTAAAGGGGTGGTGAGTAGAGCGTTGCATTAGGATCCGGAATTATGGTCAACCTAAGCTTCCTCTATTATTTACCTCGGCCTGTGACATCATTGTAGGGCAGCCATTTGTTTGGCGATACATCATGTAGCGATCCTGAGAAAGGCCGTTTTGCGTGTGGTCAGAACGGACCACGAATGGACCCATATTATGTGCATGAACATCTGTTTCCTAGAATATCTAGTCTATAGCACGTACTGACGTCATAAGAAAAAGCACGCACATAACAAATTGTTGTGCAAACTAACTAACCATGCTTATTATTATGGATAATTTATATAGCGCCGTTTTCGTTTATATACCTCAAGGGCGCTTTAAATATTGAATTTAACGGCTCGGGAAATTTTAAGTGAATGGAACTCACTCTGTGAGTAGAAAATATAATTATCAAAAAGATTTAGAGAACAAATGGGGTCAGAAGTTTCTTTCGAAACATTATTTCACTCTCACATATGGCGTGATGGTTAGTTACTTATATTTGTGTTTTTTTTATTACATTTAAATTTATTGTCCTTCGTTTTTGTAAATCCCCCAATATTCATTTTCAAACCTTCTATTCTTCCTCATCCCCCTGTACCCATCCTTTTCTATTACTTTAGACACCGTGTATGTGTGTATATTAGGGTGTCCCTTATATGACCAAAAAAAATTTTTTTTCGATTTTGAAAACGCATACCCTCTATCTTTTTTACAATTACTATGGCCTATTCATATACGAAATTTCATATTTGTACAATGATTTTAACCCGTGCCGACGAGGCCTCAAAGTTTTTCAAAATTAGAGAAATTCACTTCTTCTAGATATGATGGTAGTTCATTTTTTTTATTATTCCTAGGTGTCAACATAAATCAAAACATCAATTAATAATGGGGAAATATATTAAAAGCAAAAAAA
>JAGVSP010004507.1:0-58768 GCA_022494985.1 Micrasema minimum
CTGAAACTTCCAGAAAGGATATTGCTTTCTATTTACAGCCAGCCGGCAGGGATCTTTCATAATAACCTTAACCAACAATTGGGTTGTTTCCGATAGCATGAATATCCTTGAAAACGTTATAAATATTTTAAAATATATTTTTACAATTCCAACGATATAAAACACAATGATCAAAAATGTTGTTTTCATTTATAAATTTATGTTTTAAAAACACGAAATTACGAGTGACTTTTAACGCCCGCTATTGGCTAATGACGTCATACCCGTCCATTATAAAAGGCGGGAAATTCATTACGAAGTGAGCGCTCATATTGATGTGACGTCACACCGCATGCGCGCCAAATGGAGGATTTTGCGAGCGATTTGAAAAAGCGCTATTTCAAACCGCGCTAGAAAATTCATATGACATCGTAAAAATAAAAAAAAAAACACTTTGATATTGTTATTTTTCAATAATTTTTTTAAATAAAAAATAGAAAATCGGAAAGAATCCATTCTTTAAGAGACATCTATTATCGTAAAATATTTTCAAATTCGTTCAATTTGAATAAACAAACCCCTTTTGTAGTAAAAAAATGTTTAAAATAAAATTCACCCTATGTCGCCTGTTTCTTTTGTCTCACATATTTTAATGTACTCAGTCAAAACAGGAAAAACAAAGAAAACAAAGAAACGAATTCCTCTCGTTACCTCAGAACAAAGAAAAGGTAACAAAAAGAAAAACAGTAATTTTCTTTGTATCCGAAATGTCTTTCATGACACTGTTGTCTATCGTAAAAAGCAAATGGAAGTCCATCTATTAGTGGTTAAATATTTATAACTTGTTTAGGGTTAACTTGGCCACGTGATTATCGTAGATAAGTCCTGTTTTGTCTCTTCAAAGGAGATAGAAAAGGTTAGAATGATAATGTGTTTGGTGTTTAGAATAAGAAAATACAAATTGTTTTATATTCTTCTCACAGGTTATTCTATCATTAAAAAATAGTTCGAAATTCATGAAAAGTAACACATTTAATGTATGTTTAATGAATAACGACTATAAAATTAAACATTATATACTACGGTATAATAAAAACTTGATTAAAATGACAGTGCGTCATGTTAGAATTTCTATGAATCAAGTCTTATATAGTTTGTATGGACTTAGTTCAAACAACAACTTCCATTATATCACGTCTAACAAGAGATTGACATTAATAAACCAAAAACTCTTTCGACGCCTCCTACGTATAAAACCGTAACCCACAAATCGTCGATTTTGAGTTTTTTTTTCGTCTGTATTTCGTCTTAATTCTACCAAAACAAAAAAAATATTTTGCTAATAATAAGGGCTTTTTTAGGGCGTAATTTGTCGTTTCTACAACCAATGCATATGAACAAAAATATTTTCAAATGCTCCTCCTGTAAAATCGTATTTTGTGAGCTACGATATTATACGTAGGAGGCGTTGCTTTGTTTTTGTCATGATAATATGAAATACTTCAAAACTAACATATTGCATAAAATCAGCTTTAAAACCATATAAAACTAAAATAATTCATACAGTTGACAGCTGTTATTATCATTATCATCATTATACCATATCCGCTCCCTATGTTGAGCATTTGGATTCCACAAATTGCCTCCAGGCCAAGCTGCCAGCTCCCGTGTCCCTTTGCGCCTTTGCCGGATGACAGTAGATACCAAGGGCTGTCATTATAATCAAGCAATGTTTAATAGGGATAATATCAGAACCTACATACTTCATCATCATCATCATACCATATCCGCTCCCTATGTGGAGCATATGGAATCCATAAACTGCCTCCAGGCCAAGCGATCGGCCGCTAGCTCCCGCGCATCCTCCAAGTCAAGTCCACCACGTCCCGCAGCTCTGACGCAAATTGCCGACGAATTGTCAACAGTGGACGACCAGGACGCCGAGAACATGATGCCTTGGTATCTTAATATTAAAAAATAGTAATGTTTTCAATGATCCGGATTTTATGACATCCATAAAAATTTGTTGTATTATTATTTTTTTAAAATATCACATATATGTTCCTACGTAAAACTACACATTTTGTAGGGAAAAATGCCAAGATTGATTTTCGAAAATGTATTATATGTCAAAAAAGAAATAACAGGATGCTGTATTTTTGCTATTATTTAAATCTTTAAGTAAAACAAATAAAAACAGTAATCAAAAAACACATCACATTCGAGAAAAATAGCCTGCCAGTTTATATTTTTTATCGCCTTTCTTTTGTGTAAAAAAAATAAAAACCCATTTTGTGTGCGCTGCCAGCATGATTTTTTTAGCCTCGGTACGGCCCTTAAGTCAAATAGGTTTAGGTACCTTTATTGATTTAGCGGAGCAATAATTGCTCATATTACAGGCAAACACAATACAATGAAGAGGCGTTATTTTTACTTAAAGTTACCCTTAATCCAGTAGCGGTTCGT
This sequence comes from Micrasema minimum, assembly GCA_022494985.1. Taxonomy (NCBI): domain Eukaryota; kingdom Metazoa; phylum Arthropoda; class Insecta; order Trichoptera; family Brachycentridae; genus Micrasema; species Micrasema minimum. The sequence goes on from JAGVSP010004507.1 coordinate 2,446, forward strand.
GGTGGGCATTATAAATTGAAGTAGTGGAAAGCTCTGGAATAATATTCATTGTTTTCTCTAACAAAAGGTTTGGAATGTTTCTACTTCACAATTGAACTTGCTTTATATCAAATTCTGGGCGAAAAACACGGAATTTACAGCGTACTCCTTTCGTCGCTACCCTGCAGTGTAAAAACTTTTTTTTTTCAGAAATAAATTTACAGTGTGTATTAATTTTAATTTATTGGATTAATATTTCTCTTTTGCCACGTGCACACTGTTTGACTATCACAGTATACCCACAAACAGGCTATGCCTTGGTGGGATTTTTGTTTATATTTAAAAAAAAATGTATATGTGTTTTTAATGTATAATATCTATAAAAAAACAAAAAATTTTCTTTTCAAAAAAAAATAAATAAAAATAAAATAAAATAAAATATGGCTGGTTCAGAGATGATATGTTACAAAAATGTAGCTAAATTCGAGCTAATTTTGAGCTGATGGATGCGGACCTGACGTGGAAGGATGCGAGAGAGCTGGCTGGCGATAGTGTCTCCTGGAGGGATCTAGTGATGTCCACATGCTCTACATACGAGCGAACGCGATGAAAGAAGAAGAAGAAAAATATCGAGACGGGTTGTGGTAAAGTGGTTGAGTCGCGGATTCTAGATTGGAATCCCATTCTAACCTGTTTCCTGCTTTATGGCACAGTTGTTATTTCCGAATATTTGAAAGCAGCTCCAAAATTGTAATATTTGAGTGCATTCATCATGAGAACCTGATGCCATGTAAAATGCCAGGTTCTCGGCGTCCTGGACGTCCGCTGTCGACACCGAGCCCAGGAGGATGCGCGGGAACTGGCAGCCGATCGCCTGGCAGTTTGCGGGATCCATATGCTCCACATAGGGAGCGGGTATGGTATGGTATGATTTATTTGTTTATTCAAAAATTGACGGTACAAGCAACTTTTAAATTTTAAAATTTTTACCTTAAATATTGACGAATACACATTTTTATCATCTCATAAGTAAATGTTCAAAAATATTTTACGTAGAATTATTAATATAAATTATTCATCAAGAAAGACTTGAAATCCCGAAAATTGACATTGAATAAATCGACTGACCCACAATGCTCATTAGGTACCCAACCTATGTAATCTGTGTATAGGGGAATATGGTACCTAGTTAGTATCTGAGAAGGATTCTAGGCATCAGGTGGTTTGACTTCATAACCAACGCTGAAGTTAGGGAACGGACGCAGCAACCTCCAATAACTGAAGTCGTAAAGATGCGGTGATGGGCCTGGCTTGGGCATGTACTCCGGATGCCTCGGGAGAGCCTGAACCCGAGCTGCCTCTTCTCCACGCCTGCAGGATCCCGCCGTCCTGGCAGACCGTCGATGACCATCCTACGGATGTATTTGGCGGAGCTGATGGATGCAGGCCTGACGTGGGAGGAGGCGAGAGACCTGGCTGGGGGCAGGGTCTCCTGGAGGGATCTAGTGATGTCCACATGCTCCGAATAGGAGCGAACGTGGTAAAAGAAGAAGAAGAAGTCTATTCCACCGAGCAGCCCATGATAATGATGATTATATAATGAGAGCTCGAATGATTGTTTTTTCTAGCACTGCATGGTTTAAATGAATAAAGTTTAGCACGCAAAATACACGAAATTCGGTGTAGTCAGTGTGTCGAAAATATAATATTATTTTGTGGAACCTTTTCTCCCCTTCAGCCCCCTCAGCCCCCTACCTCTCACTTAGAGCAAACATGCGAATATTAAATTATTGTTGTATTCAGGTGAATTAAATTTCGTGGTAAAAGGGTACAGCGAGAAGGGCTACCTTGGTACGAGTACATGGTGACTATAAGTTAACTTTTTATGAGAAAAAAAAAAGAAATTAAAAAATTACTATACTAGTTAGTTCTAGGGTTTACAGAGATGAAAGAATGTCACACTCTCTGTCCTTGCACACTATTCTTGCTTCCTCAACATTTGTACATTTTCTCATACATCATCATCATCATCATCATACCATATCCGCTCCCTATGTGGAGCATATGGAATCCACAAACTGTGATGGTTTAAAAAAAAAAGTCAAGTCCACGTCCCGCAGCTCTGACGCAAGCTGCCGACGAATTGTCAACAGTGGACGACCAGGACGCCGAGAAGCCTTGTAAAAAGGACAAGCACGGTGGCGGCTCTCGGGAGGCATACGTAGTATATGGCCTAGCCAGCCGAAACGCCTTCGCCGGATGACAGTAGATACCAAGGGTGGCTGTGTCCGTTGCCTCACCACTGTGTTTCTTACAAAGTCAAACCACCGCACACCTAAAATTCTTCTAAGACACCTGTTCTCAAAACTCAGAAGTCTGCTCATTTTCTCATACACAAGCAATTATATTAAGTGGTGCACACGATAATAATTATTAGGGTACTGCATCGGTACACCAAGTGCAGCGTATATTGATAATTTTATTACATGAAGGTAAGATGATCAGTCATACGCTTCAATAGCAGTCCATAGTGTCACAAACACGAAAGCACTAATAAGTAACACGAAAATTAAATTGATGATTCTCAGGCGTGGGTGTTCATTACATTATTATGTTGTTCCCAATGATATAAATGTTATTGTTTCTGTCATATAAAGGTGTATTAAATAAATAAATATATTCATTTATGACAATATGTTCTCCTCTATGGCTGCGAATCATGGCGCTTAACCAGGGCTTAAAATAGCAGACTTCTGAGTTTTGAGAATAGATGTATTTAGAAGAATATTAGGTGCGCGGTGGTTTGACTTTGTAAGGAACACAGAGGTAAGACAATAGACGCAGCAACTCTTGGTATCTACTGTCATCCGGCGAAAGCGTTTCGGCTGGCTAGGCCATATACTACGTATGCTTCTCGAGAGCCTTAACCATGCTTGTCTATTTTAAAAGGCATCAGGCTATCGGCGTCCTGAACGTCCACTGTTGACAATTCGCCGGCAGATTGCGTCAGAGCTGCGGGACGTGGACTTGACAGGAGGATGCACGGGAGCTGGCGGCCGATCGCTTGGCCTGGAGGCAGTTTGTGGAATTCATATACTGATATTATATGACGAAGATGATGATGTGGACGGAAGTTATAAGTGTTTATAATACACTTTTAATAGAGACGTTTCATCAGCACAACACCCGTTCACGCAACAAAATACATTTAGAACCAGTAAATACAACCAAATTCGGTACAAGATCCCTAAAATACATTAGCATTTCCGAATTAAATTTGTTACCTGACATGTTTTTAGATCCCTGTATCTAACTATTCGAAACAGGGACCTCTTGATTTGAAAAAATATTAATTTAATAAGTATTTTGAAATAATACCTTTTCTACTTGCGTCGATATAATATATGGTTTTTGCTGTTACTGTTGTAATTCACGTTATTGTTTCTTTTAGGTTTTATGTTTTTTTTCATTGGATTGGTTCGTTTTTTTGTATATATTGTGTTTATTTTGTGATCTAAGTGATGTCAGTGCGTATTAGAATAAAATGAATATGTGTTTTTTATTTGTCCCTAAATGAGTTTATTGTTAAAACTCCTAGGAGCATTAGATTGAAAAAGAAAAAGAATTCTTTATTTTTTTTTTCCTATGTAACAAGAAAGGTACCGTAGGATTATTTGAATGTCCAACAACCAACCACATGGAAGTAATTGTTCGCTTACTGGGGAGGGAAAATGAGAATGTAAAAATATTAAAAGAACTTCTGGATGGAAAAACTAAGATTGAAATACTTATAGTCCAGTAATAATGTTAGGGCGACTTGGGTACACTTAAACCATAGAAAGAAATGTAAAATATCGTTACATTCTTTGAAAAGAAAAAATGGCCACTCAGATTTTACTTAGTTAGTCAGTTAAAATGATTTAAAAGTTTTTTTAACAATACATGGATGGAGGGGTGCATTTTACTACCGTGCATGTTATTTTCATGTTTAAATTTATGTGTGATACCTTGGACTGGCACTGAAGCGTAAGACTGATCATTCTACCTTCATGTAATAAAATGATCAAGATACACTGCACTTGGTGTACCAATGCAGTGCCCTTGCACCATTGGATGCGGATAAGGGAAAGTAGTAGTAGTAGTAGTAGTAGTAGTAGTAATACTTAGATTTGAAATTCATCATCATCATAATCATAGCATTTCCTCTTCCTATGTGGAGCATATGGATTCTACAATCTAAACATAGGCCACGCCTCCAGGCATGACAAACAAACATGACCTTGACCCAAGCACCTGCACTCCTTCTGGAGGCAAATATTATCTGCTAAATAGGTTTTCAAACAGTAGTTTTTCCTAGATTAATATATTAATAAGGGAAATGAAGAAAGGAAAGAAGTATTATTAGTAGTTTAAAGTAATGAGATTCAATTATATAAATTTAACATACCTACATGTTTTTTTTAAAGATGAAAATAAATCATATTGAACACAGTTTGTAATTAACATAATACATTAATTCAGCTGAAGTAATCTTATTGAAATGATATCTTAAAATAAACTCAAATTAAAAACATAAAAGGAATATAGTAATTATATTTATTTTAACCTCGTTGTTAATCTGATAAACGTATCGCAACGACAAAGGCGCGATTTAAATTAAATGTTTTTTTTTCTTTCTATTTCCATGGGTGAACAATCTTTAAACGTGTTGGCAAAACACTGAATCAAAGAAATAACATTGATACGCGAGCAGTAAAGATTTGTTGATTATTGGAATGTTTTGGAGCCGTTGTGAATTGATAATTAAGAGCAGTGATTCTCAAAGTAAGTATTTTTTGACGTGATAACGTCTAATAAATCGATGAACGTCGGCTGCACACACGAACAAGCATGACTCATTGTCACGTTCTGCCTGAGCCGAGTGTGCAAGCGAGAGCGCGGAACAAGCGATAGAGAGGCACGATCGGCCTAAGCGTTCGGTTTCTGACGCATCTATCTCTCTTCCAATCCATCGGCCGATGCGTCCGAGTAGAAGGGAGACAGCAGCAGCACACAAGCTACAAAGTGAAAGTGAAATTAACGAGTGCAAAAAAATGATAATTTATGGAAAAATTGTAATTTTCAATTCACTCCTGCTTTGTATTATACAAAATAATGATAATTCAGTAATAATAATTTAAATCAATTCATAAAAGTATGCTATTTTTCATCAATGTTTTCTTATGACGTTATCACGTAAAATTATCGTCCGTAAACCGACTTTACAGACAACCCAAAGTTTAATAATATATTTGGTGCCTGAATAACCAACTAACCATCACGCCATTTACCCGAAGGAGTGGGCAGAAAGGATACAGGGCTACACCACTCTGTCCTGGCATACTTCTCTTGCTTCCTCCTCATGCATACATCTCCTCATCCACGCACGTCGACTATTGCGTCTTCTTACATGCCCACTTTCAAATACTTGTGTTGCATCATATATTATTTTAGCCACTATCATCCATTTGCTCTACAAGACGAACATAAAAAAAAGTCGGTTTACGGACGATAATTTCACGTGATAACGTCATAAGAGAACATTGATGAAAAATAGCATACTTTTATTAATTGAATTTAATTATTATTCCTGAATTATCATTATTTTGTATTATACAAAGCAGGAGGTAATTGAAAACTACAATTTTTCCATAAATTATCATTTTTTTGCACTCGTTAATTTCACTTTCACTTTGTAGCTTGTGTGCTGCTGCTGTCTCCCTTCTACTCAGACGCATCGGCCAATGGAGTGGAAGAGAGATAGATGCGTCACAAACCGAACGCTTAGGTCGATCGTGCCTCTCTATCGCTTGCACACTCGGCTCAGGCGGAACGTGACAATAAGTCATGCTTTTTCGTGTGTGCAGCCGGCGTTTATCAATTTATTAGACGTTATTGATTGTAAAAATCCACGGATGTTCCTCTCCCTATTCTTAAAAAAAATTTAACTAATAAGCCAATATTGTATAAAATAAGATGTAAATGTTTCAACGCCACAGTTTGATAATGCCCTTACAAGGCGAAACAATTGTCACTAACTTGATAATAAAATCACGTAGAAGCAAAAAAATAGTTTTTGATTTTAACATAATATAGTTTTTTTAGTTCTTATTGTATACAAAAAGTTCAATTTACGTATTATTTAGTTATTAGACGTTATCACGTCAAAAATTTAGGCCTTATTTTGGTCTTAACTTGGAACAAAAGAGAAAAACACGATTTTTTTGTCTCAGCATTTTTAAATATATAAGTGGTAATAGGCCTCAGGGTTGAGAATCTTTGGTTATGACCGATACGCTGAATTTATTTACGCTTGGAGGGAATTCGTAAGAGCAAAGAAAATTCGTAAAGGCAAATATTATGGGCACGCGATATGTTCATAATGTCAAATATCTAACTATTTATTTCGAGAAACAAAGACTGGTATAAGAATAATATAAGTGAAAAGTTTTTTACACATTTTGTGAGAAAAAACAAAGTTATAATTAAACCAGTTTGAAATAAATAAGTAATGATTTGAGTAATGAACTGTACCGGAATTTTTATGATTTGTTTAATTTAATCCGCCTCGTAGCATAGTCGTAGCGCATTTAGCTACCGCGCGTTAGGTCGCGTGTTCGATTTCCGAAGGGAGTCAACATGAAATATTTATTTACATGTGATTTTCATATTTCATGTGTGATACCTTGGACTGGTACTGAAGCGTAAGTCAGATCAAGATACATTGCATCTTGCACTTATTATTATTAGCATATTGTCAGCGTAGACAAAACTAAAATACTGAATTTAAATCAATAATTTGTCGACAAAATTAAGAAAGGGCTTTTACGATGGTTTGGTCATGTGGAGCGAATGAGTGATGAAAGAACGGCTAAAAGAAGTTTAAATGCAAGTGTGCCTGGATGTAGAAGCCGCGGAAGGCCGAGAAAGACATGGCATGACCAAGTACGACGAGTACTTGAAAGTGGGCATGTGAAAAGTCGGAATAATCGGCGTATATGCATGAGAAGATGTATGAATGTAGAGGAAGCAAAGGAAGTCTGTCAAGACATAGTGGTATGGTGTTCTATCCTCTCTGCCAGCCCTACGGGGAAATTAAGTTATTTTGGATTATTTTTTGCCATAACCGATTATTATCAATAGATCAATTTACCTAAATCTCCGCGCAGGGCTCTAGGGCCGGCGCAGGCCTCCTCGCTTAAACTATATTAAATTCCAAGAGAGATTTAAATTACCCCGCTCCACTGTCCGGTGAGCCACTGCGGGCAGGCTGTCTCTGCGCAGGGCTCCAGGTGCCGCGGCCGGTGGCCGGCGCAGGCCTCCTCGCTGGAAGCACGGAAGGTGCCGTTGGCCCCCCGGGAGCCGCACTCCACCCGCCGGGCGCGGCTGCCACCCCCGCAGGTCACCGAGCAGCTACCCCAGTCGCCAACAGACCACCTGACAAATTTAACAACTAGACTTAGTGAAATATAAAAATACAGAAGGAATTACATAAAATTAAATCATATATGGTGTTACAAAACTCGGTGTACAAGCGGGAAACTAGTGAATCTACATAAATATTGGTGGTCGATTTTCGAGAAAATTAAATAATTTTTTGCAAATTGTCATCAAATATCATGTATTTAGTCAAATCAATACTAACAAAATAAAAAATAGCATTTTAATATAAATGTGTGTAATTTTACTTAATCTGCGGTAGGTACTTATGAAAGCTTTTTTTGGAAACAAAAAAAAAATTTTTTTCAAGCTACATTCACTCCAAACATAATGTAGATTCACCAGTTTTTGGGTTGTACTACGAGTTTTGTTACTCCATGTTTCATGAATTTTTTTTTAAAAGTAACAACCCTTAGATATGTTGGCAAGCACCAGATTATTCCGTTCTGTAACTCGCCGATATTTTCATCTTTTGGAAGCTTCCACAGTGCATAGTATTATGGTGTACTTACATTAAAGACATTTTGGTATTATTATACCAGTTAAGAAATAGTTGGAAGCAGCGATTAAGTAAGAGTAAAGAGTGAGGATCATCGGTATAGCCAGAGCAGATGACCACCTCGTAGTAACACGCTAGGCAACGACGCAATAATGAAATCCATTGCTAAATTTATGATAAAGAAGGCTAGGATTTTAAAAACCTTTTTCTCAGTCACAATCCTGAAATACTAAGCACTTGATCTCTCCACTAGTCTCAGTCATCTGCCAGCTTCTTCATATCTTGGCTTCTACAGCGCATATCTCTGATCATCTGGTCAATGTAGCTATTTTAAAGACTACCTCTAATGTTATTGGTTTCAATGATAACCGCGACGATGATAAAGAGCTGGCCCAAGTGCTTGATGCCGTGGCTTATATCCAACTGGATTGCTGTTGCGCGATTTTTACATGGAAAAATGCCATGTTTCGACCAATTTTGATCAATACCTCGCCATTTGGAATGGAATCTGATCAACAGGTCTTCGAAACCCCTGTAAAGCATGACATTTCAAAGGCAGATAGATGCGTGGATACACTCAGGTTGATGGTTAAGAATTAAAACAACTTAATTGGATATTTGTATGCAAACTCACTTGGGTGGACAAGGATGCATGTTGCACTGCTGAACTGCAGGCTCAGGTCTCTGGGAAGCATTGCAAAGTTGTTCTTCTACATCAGTTCCTGATATCCTGTTTCTACAGACAGGGCGTGCCATCCTGTATCCTAAAAATAATTATAAGAATAATTAAAAAGCACATAATAAAATAACATAATTAAATCCTTTCATTTAGTTTAGTTAGTAGACCATTTTCTATACTTGCGATAGTCTTCAGTACTTTGGTTTTGTTGTGACTGACATTTTTAGACATCAGCCCCTTAGAGCTATGTGCAGATGTACATCATAATATATCATCATACCACATCGCTCCCTATGTGGAACACATTGATTCCAAGTGCACGCGAAATTAAGTCGTATCGGTTCACATGTTAATCCACAATCACAGCCTATTCGGGAAATGCAGTATTCTTACTGAAAAAGCGCTCTCCATACGAATATGAGACATGTATCTAAGGCGCGCTTAAGAGTATACTCCACCACGTGACTCGCGGCCGCTTCCCATACAAACGTATTCCTCGATTTTTTCCCTGGAATTTAGCATTTGAGTAATGATTTTTACACAGGTTTTAGATATTGAGGACATCACTAAATCCCTCCAGGAGACCCTGTCACCAGCCAGCTCTCTCGCCTCCTCCCACATCAGGCCCGCATCCATCAGCTCCGCCGAATACAACCGAAGGATGGTCATCGACGGTCTGCCAGGACGGCGAGATCCTGCAGGCGTAAAGGAGAGGCAGCTCGGGTTCAGGCTCTCCCGAGGCATCCATCAATTTTTAAAGGGGATGAATACAAAAAAAAAAAAAGACGATGCAAACACGCACGCATATCTAAAATGTGTGAAAAAATCATTCCTCTAATGTTAAATTCCAATAAAAAATTGAGGAATACGTTTATATAGAAATGTGCCATAGAGTCATGTGGTGGAGGATGATTTTAACGCCTGTTATCCACACTCGTCTTCTCTTCTTTTGGATCTGATGGGAGATCGCAGTCCAAGTCCTGTCCAACATGTTAGTAATATTGGACTTACCTCCTCCACAGGTGACCGAGCACAGTGACATGGGGGCAGTCTCCCACTGGTATAGGGGGCGAGCACAAGAGGAACCATCCCCTCCACACACCCCACACTCGTCCACTCTCCTGTTGGATCCGATGCGGAGGTCGCAGCCAACCCTCTGCAAAATAACACAACAGTATTAGTTGATACGGAGACCAAAGCCTGCAGATTTTCTATTAGGGTATTGTACACTCGAACGAAAATTCACTATAAGGGGCGTTTCCATACAAATTTCCTAAAATATACGCTTCTTAGGGTTAATTTCATAACACCACGTGGATCCGCCACGATGAGAACTCTCTGCTAACTTTGTCCGAACGAGGATCGGAAAATGGAAAAAGGACTTGCCAGAGCTGGACTCAACAAGGGCGGGAAATGACGATGAAGGACTACCAGGAAGGGCGAAGTATCCTGGAATACTCTGGAAACACCACGTCGAACTGGCGCGGCGGGACACAAACGAGGGGCAGCAGCACACTTTTACTCACTTTCTGAATTGACGAATTGGTTTCTGGGAAGCTTGGAGATGGATGGCGAGTATAACGAGGGTATTTTGGTGGAAAGAACGAAGGAAGATCAGGTATTGGATTTCACGAGAAGGATGGATGTTGCGAGGTCAGAGTAATGTTGCTGCGTTGAGCGGGTTTTCGAGACTGAATTGGATTTGGAAAACAGGTGACAGATTGGAATGGAATTGATGAAGGTAGGCAATAAAATTTTGCAAGGAATTCGAACCACCTATCACCAAAGAGTATCAATAATGGCCAAACCACCACGTATTATCAAATTCCCCAGACTCCAGCACTTAGTGTGCGCCCTTTTTGTGCGCTTAAGAGACGGATGCTATAAAAGCACCCGTTTGCGGTCAATCCGTTTTTAAATATTTTTTTAAAAGGAATCTTTTGAATTATTCATTACTTGTCAGACAAAAATATACGGAATTTAAAAATAAATGACATTTCCCCCATTAAGTTTATGAAAAATTTCATTGGAAAAAAGCTATGAACACTGCACACCTGCGCAGAAAAATATTTATAATAACTTAATGTTTCATGGTGTTTAAACGTACCATTATAATAAAAAATACGCTGTCATTATCATTATTTTTTCGTCCTTTTTTTAATATGATTTTCTTCCGCGAAGGTTGGGATTCTAATTAACAAATTAATTAAAATTAATTGAATCGGGATAATAAAGCCTTCGCACTTTTCGTTGGAAAGTTAATGGAAAGCGTCCATCCATTGTTTCTCCTTGTTCATGGGAAAATGTTCCTGAGCTCGGTCAGGTTTTTGAAAACGATTTTCATACACAATGGAACTCGTTTAAGGTTCAATGGAACTTTTTCAGCTTTTAATGGAAGAGATTACATTCAGATTTGGAGATAATTTGAATAGAAAACTTTGTATTTTTAATGAAAACAGTAGTTATAGTTTAAAATGCCATTAAAGAATGAAATATTTCAATGTAGTTTTCACGTTTTTTATTTATTTATTAACATTTCATTAATATAGTTCATTTTTTTTTTTTTTTTTTTTTAGTGTTCTTTATTAAGAAAATAAAACATAACATTAGAAAAACAAAAATAATGCCGTCCCGATAAACCGCAATTTTGCCGTTTGTCATCGGGAGCCATTAGCAAAAAATAAATTTATCATACAACAGAAAGATGGCGAATCACTCAGTAGCGACCCATGACAATGATCTGGCCCCGACTCGCTAGATAATTTTCAGGCATTTTCAGTACAGCATTGTACATTATAGAATTTTCCTATTTTACAAGGCATTGGGTTCTCGGCGTCCAATCATCATCATCATCATCATACCATATCCGCTCCCTTTGTGGAGCATATGGATTCCACAAACTGCCTCCAGGCCAAGTGATCGGCTGCCAGCTCCCGTGCATCCTCCCAAGTCAAGTCCACGTCCCGCAGCTCTGACGCAGGCTGTCGACGTATTGTCAACAGTGGACGACCAGACCATAAAATAGTCAAGCATGGTTAAGGCTCTCGGGAGGCATACGTAGTATATGGCTTATCCAGCCGAAACGCCTTCGCAGGATGACAGTAGATTAGATACCAAGGGTTGCTGTGTCCGTTGCCTCACCACTGTGTTCCTTACAAAGTCAAACCACCGCACACCTAAAATTCTTCTAAAACACCTATTCTCTGCACTCAGAAGTCTGCTATCTTGGGCCCTGGTTAGGTGCCACGATTCGCAGCCATAGAGGAGAACAGGTGTGATGCAGGTGTTATAAAGGCGGAATTTTGTTATAACCTAGTAAACATTCGAGTTAAAATCATTTTTGATACGTTGATATATTTTTGCGTTCAAAAATTTTGGATGTTGATAAATTTATATATTTCAATACATTTTAGCAACCCAAATATTTGCTTACCTGTGTTAAGTTATTATATTATCCTAATTGTAAAACACGAAGCTCTCTAAACTCAACTATTATGTTATAACTATAGAGTTTTCAATTAAAATTAAGCCTTGATATTTTGCAAGCTGTGTTATTTATTTTCTTTATAAAAAATACATAAACAGTTAATAATTTCAGGGCTATGACGGGAAATTATCGTGAAAGTTTGTGTAAAAAGAAATTTACATAATTTCAAGCTTCTTAAGTATTCCGTTAATATGCTAATTTTAAAGAAGTCCTTCATTAGTAGGCCTCCGTTTGTTAACGAAATGTGTTTGAAAAAGGCACTTCATTAAATAAATATTAAATAAAATTTTATGATTTATTTACGGTTAATTTATCGTCATCACCGGCAATCCATTTCCATTCGTTATGTGGAGCATATGGATTACGAAATCTGCCAAACTAAGCGATCGGTGTTAATTTCTGTGCCTCAGATCTACCTCCTGTAGCTCTGACGTGAACTTTCGTAGTTTTACAAAATAAATATTTTATTTCGAAATTGATAGATATCTTCGTGATGCTTTTTTATTATAGTATTTTAATTAGATTTAAAGTGTGTTATGATGTTTTCAATGCTTTCCTCGGCACGGGGTTTTCCAGTGAGGAATGGATTAAAAAAAAATATTTGTGTCTACTATAAACAGAAGTGTAAATAAATAAATACTAGGATTTTCTCTCTGAAAATACAAAGAATAAGAAATAATAAATAATAATAATCTCCACAACATACTCCATCAGAACAATAAAATAACATCTTATTTTTAAAAAGGCTGTGTCAAATTGGATAATGGAGGTGGGTGGTGTAGAGAAAAACAAAGTTTCACAACCTAACAGATAATCAAATTTAAATGTCATTATTATCAATTTTACACTTAATAAAAATACACCAGTTGCTCGATCACAGATCAGTACCGACTCGGTAATAAGCGACGTGATAACGATTTCTTACCCATGGATGTTTAACGTTTTCGCGATCACAATGGAACACGCGTTATAAGTTTTCGATCGGGATATTAAACGAGCGCATACTAGTCGCGAGCCATTTCCCGAGATATATCTTATTCGCACAAATCTTCATTCAATCTTTATTATAATTTAGCCGGTTTTCGGCAAGCAATATTAAGAAAAGCAGTCGACATAATAAAAAATCCGACAAGCGCGATGATTTGACGTTTGACGTAAGGCCGCGATATACCGCGATATGTAGATCGGCTCCGCTCGGCTCAGATCGTCAATGCTCGGCTCAGCGATCGCGGTATTGAACGGTATGTCATTGTGATCGCTCAAATCGTTAACGTTGGCACGTGATTAGCACGTTTTTAACTACGTCGATAGTTATCTGTGATTGAGCTACTGGATTAATTTAACCCTAAAGCAGATAAAGAAAATACTAAAAAAATAAAAATAAAATTTTAAAATTATTCCTCAGCACGAGCACCCCAATGAGGATCAATTTTTCAACCATTTTGTGGCAAAATATTTTAATGTAAAAAAAAAAACAGTATCATTTTTATGCAAAAACATTTTGCTGATCATGAGCTTACAGCAATTATTTTTTTAAGCTAAAAAATGGCTTTCTCCACATATACTTACATGGAGTAATAAAACTGGTAGTACAACCCGAAAACTGGTGAATCTACATCATATTTGGAGTCGAATGTGAAAATATGACTTTTGAATCTGATCTTGAATTTTTTTTAAAATTCTTATAAAAATTTTCATAAGTAGTAGATGAAGTAAAATTTCAAAAAAATCATTAAAATGCTGTTTTTGATTTTGTTTTATTTATCGATAGTATTGATTTGACTAAATACATGATATTTTGTAACAGTTTGCAAAAAATTATAGAAAAAAAAACAACTTCGTACTCAATTTTCTTGAAAAGTATGAGTCCAATAAAAAATTCTTTTTTCTTCAAAATCGACTCCAAATATGACGTAGATTCACTACCTTCCCGCTTGTACATTGAAATTTGTTACACCGTGTTTAGTAGTTTATTTATAATATATAGAAATTTATACCTAAGAATTAGTTTTCTAAACCAGACGTCGCGGTTTGTCAACATTTCGTTAAGTTTCTTATAAAATGATTATGCACACTCGATTTCTTTACCGGAGTCAATATTTATTATAAATAACAGCGGGGAAAAAAGGGGTTCAAACCTTTCATAAAATTATTCCGTCGCTGGGATTTTCCAGTTTGGCAAATCCATTCAAAGGCTTTGAATTTTTTATTGGCCATACACGCTTCCAAATTACGTCGTAAACTGGAAATGACTTTGTGAAAAATCTTTTCCACTTCAATCTACATCGAATAATAAAGATATACGTGATTTTAGAATGTATTCATTTGATCTGTTACTTAAGAAGAACGCCCAATATTTGACGACATAGTGGATTAAAAAACATTACAAAACTTATGTACGAGTATGTATGTAAAATAACGTTTTTTCGGAGTACATTGCAATCCATCTTCTAACATAATCAAAGTTTGTATAGATTTTCGCGATCTTTAGGATATAGATAATGATTTTTATGTTGTGTTTGTGAGCTTTTTGTAACCAACGTTCTTTTCGGAGTACATTGCAGTATCCATCTTCTAGACTCAAATGATCCTGTGATATAGATATGTGAGTATGATTGGCGCACACATAATCAGTTCATTATGTAGGGAGGATGGGAAAGACAGTCCATCGATTGGGTGTATCAGAACTAACCTGCCAATGGTTATCTTTCAGGAGAATCTTGATTGGTTTTATACTGGTGCGCGCGTTACATAACTCAGAAGATGAAAGCATCTGATAGTTTAGATGTAGGTCTGTTCTAGATCTTACCTGATAACTATCTTCGATTAAAAGACTAAAAAATCGATTGTTTTTTACCTGCCACTAAATATGCAGAACTAACCATGTCCAACATAAGGAACTGTTATGCCTGTAATATTATATTAAGAG
This sequence comes from Micrasema minimum, assembly GCA_022494985.1. Taxonomy (NCBI): domain Eukaryota; kingdom Metazoa; phylum Arthropoda; class Insecta; order Trichoptera; family Brachycentridae; genus Micrasema; species Micrasema minimum. The sequence continues at coordinate 17,498 of JAGVSP010004507.1, forward strand.
CAATTCCTGGTTGTTACTATAATGACACGCAGTTGTTCAATCTCGGATAAATGTCGACTTATTTCACGACAGTGGGTCTTCCGTTCAGGAAATTGTAATAAAACACTCTTTCTTTACAATTATCATAATTTTTCTTTCTATTTACTTTGTTATATCATGAGTGTATACTAACAGCTTATAGTAAAAAAAAAAACTATCTATTGTCATGTATGATTTATTATTGTATTTAGAATGAATTGGATTATTTTGGTAAGGTTCTAAATAACTGAAATAAAAATAAAAATGAAATGAAAAATGGAAATGGTCTTATGTGTGATTGAGTGTAAGAAAAGAGTCGAAACGACGCGACGGCAACAAGGAAGAGAAACGTCATCAAGATAATAAATATTAAAACTTAAAATTGAGTGTCATTAATATACCATCACTATCACTGTGGAAGAAGACTCTTCCTAAACTCGAGTCTTGTAAATTCTATTGCAAACTAACCATCACGCCATTTCCCTGAGGAGGTAGGCAGAGAAGATAGAACGACAAACCACCTGTCCTGGCAGACCTTCCCTTGCTTCCTCCACATTCATAAATCTTTTCATGCACGCATTGTCGATTATTCCGACTTTTCACATGGCCACTTTCAAGTATTTGTACTTGATCGTGCCATGTCTTTTTGGGCCTTCCTCGACTTCTACAACCAGACACATTCGCACCGTAAAGCTTTTAAGCCGTTCTTTCATCATCTTAATTTTGTCGGTAATGCTTATCTCAGCCTTGCATTCTGCTCTAATTTCGGCATTAGGGCATCAAACATGGTCTTTACACACATTTGCCTGAGAGATCTCATTTCAAAAGCATTTAATCAACTTTCGTCCTTTTTTTCCAACTCCATGCTTCGCTTCCTTACATTAGGGTTGGTACCAGGACTCCATTACTGAACTCCTAATTTACATAGAGTAAATAAAGTGACATTTAACTAACTAACTAACCATCACGCCATTTCCCCGTAGGGGTAGGCAGAGAGGATAGAACGTCATACCACTCTGTCCTGACATACTTCCTTTGCTTCCTCTACATTCATACATCTCCTCAGGCACATACGCCGATTATTCCGACTTTTCACATGTCCACTTTCAAGTACTTGTCGTACTTGATCATGCCATGTCTTTCTCGGCCTTCCGCGGCTTCTACATCCAGGCACACTTGCATTTAAACTTCTTTTAGCCGTTCTTTCATCACTCATTCGCTCCACATGACCAAACCAACCATATCCAAGTATTGTATTGTATCTTTTTTATTTAGCTATAAAAAAAAATAGTTTGATACAGCTAGTAATTACAATATCATTATTTCTAAACATTTGACTATAAACTACTTATTTTGATTTTACACTACACTATACTTATTTAAAACATATATTTTACACATTTTTTAAACTAAATTTAAACTCTTCGCACATTTAACTTCGTCTGGCGATTTTTCGTTTTCAATTGTTTTGTGTTCCCGCTAATCTATACTTTGGGAGACGAAAGTTTCTTCGATTCCTAGTCTCATAGTTACGACTGTCTTGGTTGTAATTTCATTTAATAAATCACAATTTCTAAAAATTCGCAAGTAAAGATAGATTTATCTATTGTTCCGTCATTATGCAAGAGGAAAATACAAAAATATGATAAAATTTCCATTGAAAAACGGCATTAAAAAACCCCGCGTGTATGGGAACCTTCTCGCGACATCATGTCGCGAATACTTTATGAGATGTATCATTATAACAGAATAAGGCACCCATACACGTTAGGAATCGTGTCACGACCCGTGTATGGAAGTTTACACACTCTGTGAACCGAATCATGCATTATTCATCCAGAAAGAAACGCTTATGGGAGACAAATACGAGAGATGCTAAATCATTTTTACTCTCAGAGAATTGTACTGTTTTTATTGAAATTAACTGTCATATTCCATTTATAATGTAATATGTATTATAAAAAATATATATTTATAAACTGTAATAAAAGCGGCCTCCATAGCGTAATAGCTAAGATGCTGGACTAACGATACTGAGGCTCCGGGTTCGATTCCCGGTGAGAACACAAAAAAAAAGTAATTTTCTCAAGCCTAGTTGTTTGTGACGTTATTCCTCTCTGTAATTGTAATACGGCTGTATTCGGCGGAGCTGATGGATGCGGGCCTGACGTGGGAGGGGGCGAGCAAACTACTGGTAACAGGGTCTCCCGGAGGGATCTAGTGATGTCCACATGCTCCACGTAGGAGCGAACGTGGCAAAAGAAGAAGAAAAAGTAATTTGGGCCCCTTGCCTGTTGAGGTGGTTAAGTAATAAAATTTATACCTGCATTACACCTGTTCTCCTCTATGGTTGCAAATCATGGCACCTAACCAGGGCTCAAAACAGCAGACTTCTGAGTGCAGAGAATGGGTGTCTTAGAAGAATATTAGGCTGTAAGGAACACAGAAGTGAGGCAACGGACGTTATTTTTTGGAAATTCACTATCTCTGTTAGAGACGGCTATTTACTTACATACTCGGTATTTTGTTTAGTAACTAGGCCCCAAAGTAGCAGACTTGTGAGTTGTGAGAATAGGTGTCTCAAAATAATACTACGGTGTGTGGCGGTTTGACTTTGTAATGAACACAGAAGTGAGGCGACGGACGCAGCTACCCTTGGTATACACTGTCATCCGGCGTAGGCGTTACGGCTGGCTAGGCCATATACTACGTATGCCTCCCAAAAGCCGCCACCATGCTTGCATATTTTACAAGAGTTCTCGGCGTAAACCTGACCTGGGAGGATGCGCGGAAACTGGCAGCTGATCGCTTGGCTTGGAGGCAGTTTGTGGAAACCATATGCTCTACGAATGGAGTGGATATGGTATGATGATGATGATGATGAATTATTAAATTCAATTTGACATCTCAATAGAGACGAGAAATTTGGAAGTATCTAGGCGAATATGGATATCTAGGCGTTTTACAGGGCTTATGTCCTGTCATTGGCTGGGTTGATATCCATATTTTATTTTTGATGTATTTGCAACATTTCCCATTTCACCAGGCAGGAGGCCCAATTTGATATCCATATCTGCCAATATACAGCTTTAAATGGCGCGACGTGTTCACACCGGTGAACACTCTCTGTCATCCATTGAGAAAATTGCTAAGCATTTTAGCATTTGGACACACTCAAAATGTTGTATATTAAATTCAAATTCAAAATGAACTCTCTCGTGTCATCCATTGAGAAAATTGCTAAGCCAAAAAATGTTGTTGAATTAAATTCAAATTCAAAATTGAAAACGCGAAGACTTGCGAAGAAACAAGTATATTGTAAAAATGTAAATTTATCTAATTACTAATCACGCCACTAATCTTAAGTGGTAGACAGAGAGGACAGAACGCCGTACCTCTCCATCCTGGCTTATTCATAGAAGGTGACGTTTGCCGGAATTATTAAACAAATTAAATAAACTCAAGTTTCGTCTTAATTATATTTTATTTCACCTCAAATCCTCCGCTCCTTGTTTCAATTTGTAAGGCAAACAGTCAAGAAGCGCGTTAAATCGGGCGGGGAACGGGGTTGCGAGTATTCGCGACCGCTCTCTGTAGGGGCGCAGAACGGAATATGTATGTGGAGTCTGCGTGTATAACTGGATTTGTCATATTTGCTTACACCCTTAGAAAGGTTGGTTACTGCATGACAATATTTTCTAACTAGGCTAGGGATGTTTTCATATGAGGTTATTTAAGGCTGCACCTAAAGCTAGGGCGTATTTAAAATTATATTCCGGATATACTGACAGCCGCAAAGCTTAAACAAATTGTAAAAAAAATATTTATTTATTTATTTTATTTTATTGTTTTTACGCCCATAGGGCTTTTACATAGACATTTTTAAATGATTACACAGTAGGTAGCTATTCATTACCGCCAGAGATGGCATCCAGACACTGTTCCCTAAAATGCACTAGATTTGTGTTGAAAACATCAATATTGTTAGTATACTTGTTAGCCAGTGCGTGCATTCTTCGTATCGGTGACTTAGCACTGTAATTGGTCGATGATTGGCTACAGTAAAATAGTGCATTACTACGTGTAACTCGACCGGGCACTCGTATATTAATTAAATTTGTTAGTTGACAACAATCAAACATATATTTTTATACTTTGAACAGAAAGAGCAAATCATTTCAAATATATTTAACTCAAACTATTTTTTACCGAATATTTTTTTTAAAAAGTGTTACCTTTTTTAAAAATTACCAAGTTACAGGTAGCAGAATAATATATGATGTACCATTGCCACAGAGGTGAGGCAACGGACAGAGCAACCCTTGGTATCTACTGTCATCCGTCGAAGGCGTTTCGGCTGGCTAGGCCATATACTACGTATGCCTCCCGAGAGCCTTAACCACGCTTGCCTATTTTACAAGGCATCAGGTTCTCTTTTTTTCCGGTCAACCACTGTTGACAATTTGTCGGCAGTTTGCGTCAGAGTTGCGGGACGTGGACTTTAATTGGGAGGATGGCCTTTGCTTGGCCTGGAGGCAGTTTGTGGGTTCTATATGCTCCACATAGGGAACGGATATGGTATGATGATGATGATGTGCCATAACCAAGTGAAGTAGGTCTGTCCTACGCTTTAAAACCAGTTAAACGTATCACATAATATATGAAGTAGATATTAAATAACTATTTGAATTATTCAGCACATACAAGTTTGAAACACAATTTTAACTTTGAGCTTCATGGTCACAATACACGTAATTCAAAAAACCTCCACATTCCAAAATTTCGATCCACAAAATTCGGTAAAAAATCCCTAATGAACATTTCTCGATCCCAATATAATAATCTACCCCATGAAATAAAAAAAAATAAAGCAATACATAGTAGAGCCCTTAAAGATCTGTATTTAAATATGTTTTTTCAATGATAGATATGATGTTTAGGATTAAGATTGAATGTGTTAATTTTGAATCGTCTTTCTTATTCGTCTTTTGATTGTGCAATATGTAATTAAAAATGTGAATAATACCGGTCCCAAAATGAGTTTTTATAACTCCTGGGAATATAATACATGTATGTTTTATAAGATTTTTTAAAGAAATAAAATTTAAAAAAAAAATCATATTGGCGCCATTGAGAATCAAACCAGCTGTCTCCCTCATGGTAGCCTAACTCACTGTTCACTACACCACGAGGGAAAAAAAATATCCACCGATTAAATCATTGATGGCGTTGGCTAATATTTTGATTGTAACCGAACCCGTCTGCGCCCTAGTAAAAATGCAAATTTATACTATATGCCGGATTTAAAATAGAATTAAATTAACTGAGTTACGAAATAAATTTGCAATTATTATTATTTCGGTAAATAGAGCGGTTCCTGTTGTTTTATTCAATTAAAATATTATACCAAAGTTGCCAGTTTTCGCTACAATTTCGCATAAAATTCCCCGAAATTATCCCAGATTTTCATTTTGCGTTTAAAATTACTGGTTTCACACTCTGGTTTATTTTTCTCCCTTTTTCTCGTCGTTTCCTGGTTTATTTAAAGTAAACGAGGTTTTTTTTCGAAAATACCTTTTGGAAGAATAATAACGACAAATAAATTATTGAAGACGAGCGGATGAACGCTTTGTGTAAGAAATATCGTATTAGAACCTAGAAAACGTCAGACTTATGTAAGAGCATATTGCAAATGATTAAGATTCACTGCACTAGGTGTACCAATGCAGTGCCCTATGCACCATTGGGTGCGGATGAAAGAAAATAGTAATACCTAGATGTGTCCATTATGTAAAAAGCGGCTATATAGAAGGTACTAGATTGGCGTGGAACATACTAAGTTTTTGATGTACTGTATCCAGAATATTCTAAACGATTTCTCCCCTGCTATAAAAACGCCGTCTTCTGTGTCACCACCGGCAGTCATTTCAGGACCGTTGTAAAGTATTATCTAGTATCAACGATATTCGCTAATAAGCGGAATGGGGAATGTAGTACCCACATAAAGTGGCCACTTAACCCAGCCAATGACAGGTCATAAGCCCTGTAAACGCTCGAATATCCATATTCCTGAATTTGAAAAAAATTCTACCTCATCTCTGTAGGGATATAAAAAATATATATATATACCTACTCCCGTCTTGGGATAAATCCAGATTTGTGTACAAGTATTTGAGCACGACCCAAAATGTTGCTTAAGTAAATGGTTTTTATAAGCATTTTTCGTGATACCGTATTTTTTGGGAGTTGGATTCTAAAAAATACCTAAATTTGTTATTTTACGCTAAACAAATGGTCTTTTGGTGATAATTAAAATCCCCGAACACTTTACAACAAATTATGGTAGACAAAAATCTCGTTTCAGGTATAATTGTATACAACAAAACTGAGAAAAACGCACTTTGGCATATTTTAAATGTTCAATATTTAGCAGGGAATCATTCAAAGTATAAAAAGTGTATGCATTATAAAAAGAATATTCCCTGCATACATATGACATACGACATACAAGTAGTACGTTGTAGAAATGTAGGAGCTTAGAGAAACTTTTAAAATAGCGAAAATTTTATTCCTTACATGGTAACACTTTGGGCTCTGACACTCGACTAGGAGGTGCGATGCTAGAGTTGCTCAAATAAATTGATTTAACTAAAAAAAACAAATTAATGTCTCGTGTGTGTTACCTTGGACTCGTACTGAAGCGTAAGACTGGTCATCCTACCTTCATGTAATAAAATGATCAAGATACACTGCACTTAGTGTACCAATGCAGTGCCCTATGCACCATTGGGTGCGGATAACAAAAAATAGTAGAAGTAGTTACATTAAAAAGTTCTTTCCATTTTTATGTCGTATCCCTTAATACATAAAGTAATAAAACTCGTTGTACAACTCGAAAATTGGTGAATCTACATCATATTTGGAGTCAAATGTGTGATTTGGCTGCCGAATCTGATTTTTTTTTCTTCAGGTAAAAGCTTTCATAAGTACCATAAATTAAGTAAAATTGCACAAATTCTTATTAAAATTCGATTAATTCTTTTGTTTTCTTTATGAATAATATTGATTTGAATAAATATTTGATATTTTTTTTAAATGTTTTCCGAAAAAAAAACATATTTATAAACAACATTTTGAATGTGTACAAATACTTGTAGACAAATTACTGAATTATACCCATGCTGGGCTAATATCAGATATTATTGATATCCCAACAGAGACAGAAACTCTGGAAACGAATGTGGATTATCTAGGCATTTACAAGGCTTATGACCTGTCATTGCCTGGGTTTAGTGGCCACTTGATGTATTACATCATTTCCCATTCCGCCCATCATCTGATAACCGTATTGACAAATTTTTGAAACTTGTATATATTGAACTCGCGTTCGTAATATCACATTACAAGTGAATTTCTCACCGGTGACATCTGTTGAGAAGATTCTCTGTCTCTGTTGGGATATCAATAATATCTGATATCAGCCCAGCATGGGTATAATCCAGTAATTTGTCTACAAGTATTTGTATACATTCAAAATGTTGTTAAAAAAAAAAAAAAAATTATGAATCACTTTTCAAATCATATTCAGTGTGTCCTTGGGGAATGAGGAATGTTGTAATACATCAAGTTTGCCACTTAACCCAGCCAATGATATGTCATAAAAAAAACTAAACGCCTAGATAATCCACATTCGTTTGTCTGTCTCTGTTGGGTATCAATAATATAAATCATATTATTCAATTTTCTCGAAAACTATGGGCCAAATCAAAAAATTGCATTCTACAACTCCAAATGTGAAGCAGTTTTACTGGTTTCCCGTTTGTACATCGAGTTTTGTTACACTGTGTATAATAGGTTTTTTTTAACATCCTAGGGTAACTATGACGTCCTAATACATTGCACCGCAAATATTTATGAGAGCGGCCGCGAGGTGTCGCTGCTTCAGAGTGGAATATGAATACTTTATGCTACTCGTATGGAAGATGGAATAAAATTTGGGTTCCATCCCCGCCCGGGTGGTTCTACGGGGTGGTAGTGGGTTGCAAACCGCCCACCGGGGTTGAAAACCACCCAAGGTGGGTTGGAAAACATCCACCGCTAAATTTGTTGAGAAAGTGGCAAATATGATTCATTCAGATCGAAAAATGTTATTTTGCTGAATTTGTTTTTGTGACAAACCGAATGATGACGAAAAATGGATTGCAGTTATTATTTGTTTTACTAATAAGGCAAACATATACATGCGTTTTATATTTTGAATGGAGTACATGCGTTTATATTTTTTGAATGGAATTGGAGAATTTTGTTACGACCGCATTAAATTTTTGCAATTTTTAAATTATTCTAAATTTAAAGCAAATTCTTTGCTCGGACCTTGATTAAACAACAAAATTATTATTATTTATATTGTTAATATAATGTTAATGGTACGGGATTTATAGTTCTATAAACATTTAATAGTTACCCTAAACACACTTGATTTATTTATTTATTTACTTTCTTTGACGCCCATAGGGCTTTTACATTGTACATACTATATTATATAAGAAAAAAAGTTACACATTTAAAAATAGTTAATTAATTAAATTATATTTGGCTGTCTTATAACGGGGTATCAACCCTAGTTAGACAGTTAAAGTAAAAACTAAATAAATGTATAATGTTTATTGTATGACTATATAAATAAATAAATAAATAAAATTAAAATTTAACCCATTTTAACCATAAAACATAATAATCAATCACAATCATGTAATTTCATAAACCTACGAATTTATATCATAATAATTATTTTAACTATTATTTCATCTCATATATTTTTTTTGTTTTTTAAATGGGTGCTACATTTATTTTTTACTATGCAAGGTTTATATTTCATCAAGTGGATTGTCTATCATTGACTGTTCTTAATTGATTATTCATTATATTGGGCTGGGATCAGGCGGGATACATCTGGTGTGGACCAAAGGGAACTTCTCCGCATCTACCTAAGATGATGAGAAAACCACGGAAAACTCATCATGAAGAAGGCGGACTATTGATGGAAATCAACAGTCTTCCGATCGACTTGAAGAGTGTTCGGCATTTGTGTCCTATTTAATTGTTTCAAATAAATAAACATACCAGGCATTCCATTGATGCTTAAATATATCTTACTGAATCTTGGAGGTTAGTTCTTAGAAATGAGGAGATATCGTACCTGGCATTTCCCATTGATGCACATATCCAGACTCCCTGGTCGGCATCTGGTGCCATCCTGGACCTTTGAAGCAAGTTGTGCCACGACGACTGTTTCATCTTCATTCTCTTCAGACAGAAGTTGAGGGCCCTCCTATAATGTAATAACACTTATTTAAAATAAAACTTTCCTTGCAATTCATACTGGAATACATGTATCATTCAATTCAGTTTTCAAAACTAAGGGCATACGTTTAATGCTGAAAAGAGGACAGTTATCAATAGGTGTTAGACATCTTGAAGAGTTTCATCATCCCACGTACAGCAGTTGTTTTATGAAATTTCAAATCAGCTCATGAATCTTCCACGACCTTTCACATTTTGAGTAATATTTTGAATGTAAATTCCTATTTACTTCATCGTATCAGCCCGTGATGGTCCATTGCTGGACATCCTCTCCCTGATGCTCTTACTCCACTCGATCCTATGCCGCCCCCATCCACCATCTTCCATCTCTTGAAATCGTCCACCCATCTTATCGGTGGGCGTCCTTGAGACCTTGGGTTTCTTGGTCTTCACGCCAGAACACGACGCAAGATCTACCGAACTCTGCCAAACGCTATAGAACAACGACGAGAACCATTTTAACCTTCACCGTGATTCCACGTCGCTTTTGTACAAATTTCTTGCCGCCAAATTGTGTGCCAATCTAAATTCATTTCGTACTTTTCTATTTTCATAATTCATGTTAATCTAAGTTTAATTAGTTAAGTTTTCATTGTATTTCATTCCATGTAACTTCTGTGTAATAAATGTGCACTTGAAACAGTAAGTACTCTTTCATTTCTCTCTGTGACTAAATTACCATTCCATTTCCACTTCAACCAAGTAATTCTTTCTACCGCGTCTTAAACCTTAATCTGCTGTCGGATTGAATTGCTTCTTTTTCGGTCTCTTAATGTTAACACAAGCATAATATGCTCCATACTCCTCTGTACAACTTGTAACTTATGGAAGGTTTGCTTGGTCAGAGTCATTGTTTCTCCTGGACAACCCGTGTGTGCAATGTTCCGACTGCATTCAGTGTAAATTTTGAGTTCTCAAATGTTTTAAGTGCGGTTATTGTAAATTGTCTAAATCCATGAAATACTTCTATCACGGAGGCAATTAAAACCCTGTACGCATCTTGTCATGTTGGAGATAGACTTCTGGGTGGGCCAAAACAGCGGTAAATAGACATAGACATAGACAATGTATTGACTGATCTAGATCAGCTACAATGAAAGCCCCACCCTTTCCCTAGACTGCTTTAAAGACTATTGAGTCTTTTTTCAGTCCAGCTAGGCAAAGGCATTGCTGGGAGCTGCAAGATAGAAAAAAGTGGAATGTCATCGTCAGAGAGGCTAACGCTCTTCATGAGCTGTATGGCCATCTGGAGTAGTAGTATCACGGCGTCGGATGGTTAAATAAATGGTGGCAGTATTTCCTTCCTGGGACTATCTCCCAAAGTTGCTTCTTATCCATTTCACCAATGATTTTATTTATTTATAACATTTCACATTTAATATAATCACAATAATGGGATGGCGACTCAATCAGTAGAGACCCATGCCAATGATCTGGCCCCGACTCACTAGATAGTCCGTGTCGAGTCAGGGCATTGTAGTATTATACATAACACATTGTAGTATTAAACATAATTGAATATTAACATAATTTAGAATTTACAAAACAATATTTTTGCATACCAAATTTTAATAATCGGGTTCTTTCCGATTTTTTATTTTTTATTTAAAAAAAATGATTGAAAAATTACAATATCAAGGGAATTTTTTTAATTTTTTTACGATGTCATATGAATTTTTTAGCGCGGTTTGAAATAGCGCTTTTTAAAATCGCTCGCAAGATCCTCCATTTAGCGCGCATGCGGCGTGACGTCACAGCAATATGGGCGCTGACTCCGGAATGAATTTCCCGCCTTCCACGGTAGACGGATATGACGTCATTAGCCAATAACGGGCATTAAAAGTCACTCGTAATTTCGTGTTTTTAAAACATAAATTTATAAATGAAAACAAAATTTTTGATCATTGTGTTTTATATCGTTAGAATTGTAAAAATATACTTTAAATATTAATAGCGTTTTCAAGGATATTCATGCTATCGGGAAGAACCCAATTACATAGCTATATTGTTGCAGGCGTTTTCAATATACACACGACCCATTAGACTTATCCAACTAACGACACCGACCCTGTATTTGGAGAAGTCGGTTAATAATTTGGTTTGTGTGTCCATTTGGTTATATATCTTATGATTGAATAAATACCTGTGAATGCAAGTCTGGTTTTCCTCTGCAGGTAAGGGCGCAAGGTTCCGTTTCTTCGTAATGGGGGGCCCATGTCAGGAGCGCCCCCTCGTAGGGGACCTGGTCGTAGGCCGAGCACTGGCGAGCCCTGAAATCTTGGTTCTCTTGGCATGGCTGAAACAAGAAAAATGGCATTTAGATAAGAGAGAGATTATCTTGTGAACCAGGCTTGGGAAGGTGAAGAAGAGTTTGTGAAGAAGGTGGAATTAGTTAAATGATGACGAGTACTGGTCCTGTACTTGGTTGTGCCATATCTTTCTCGGTCTTCCTTGATTTCTATACCCAGGCACACTCGCACCAAAGATTCCTTTAGCCGTTCTTTTATCATTCAATCGCAAATTTTTTAAACAGTTTCTTTTTATTGATTGATATGGCATTTATTTTGTAGAACTCCATGATATCTTATGTTAAAATCAAAAACGATTTTTTTTGGTTCTACGTGATTTTATTATCAAGTTAGTGACACTTGTTTCGCCTTGTAAGGGCATTATTAAACTGTGCCAAACGCCACAGTCACATAATAAAATCACATAGAACAAAAAAAAATCGTTTTTGATTTTAACAGAAGATAGTATTTTTTAGTTCTTATTGTATACCAAAAGTTCAATTTACGTATTATTCAATTATATAACACCTGTTTTGGCTTGTTATGTAGTCTTTGAAAAAATGACAGTTTCATCAAATAACTTGATATGGCGAAACAGCTGTCACTACATGAAATAAATATTAGTAACCACGAATCTATTTTGATTTTTAACAGAAGTGCTTTAATAAATACGTTTTGGGATTGAGATTATGAAAAGACTTTGGAGACGCTTCTATTTATCTGAATCCAATTGTGCATAAGGCACTTCGTTGGTACACCAAGTGCAGTGAATCTTTAAAATTTGTTGCATGAAAGCAAGATGATCAGTACTACGCTTCAACGCCAGTCCAAGACATCACATATGAAATAGTTTTATGTGAAAAATAGCATTGAAACAAATATTTCATTTAAACCCTGTCGCGTCGTGAATTTACTATAAAATACCGACTTTTAAAAATATTCCGAATCACGTTGGCAATCTCCCAAAATCTTCAATCGTATCTCTTCCTTTTATTGCTGGGGAGGATCCTCTCTTTTTCCTTTTTTTCTCGTGTTTTCTGGAAATTTGTCCGGGAAAATACATTCGGTCTACATCAAGTCTGAATTTCGTTTCATCATAACGCCCCTATATGGCGTTTTCATTTCACATTCAATTAAATTTTACTGAAATAACAGGTCCTTTAAGGGCGCAATAAAAGTCCTGGAAATCCAAGTGGTCCTTTTAAAGGACTTTGCGAAAAGGCGGTATTTTGAAATCAAGCTAGTTTAACATGAATTTATTTAAAGTAAATAAATTAATTCCGAACAATTTATTAAGAGGCGTACCGAGGCTAGAAAAAATGAAGCCGTAAATCTGCTTTTAGTTTTTTACCGAAAAAAAAACAATAAAATAGAAAGTGTCACAATAATTCCCTAGAATTTTACTTCTTCTACTACTTCTTTCCTCAATCCACGCACAATGGTCCATAGGGCACTGCATTGGTACATCAAGTGCATTGTCTCTTGATCATTTTTATTACATGAAGGTAGGATGATCAGTCTTACGCTTCAGTGCCAGTCCAAGGCATCACACATGAAATATTCATATAATTACAATTTTGAGTGTGTCCAAATGCTTGTAGACAAAAACTGGATTTTACCCATTACGGGCTAATAATTACAATTTGACATCTCAACAGAGACAAAAAGATTGGAAAGGAATATGGATATCTAGGCGTTTATAGGGCTTATGACCTGTCATTGGCTGGGTTAAGTGGCGTTTCCTAGTAGGTGATACAATTCGGTAAGAATCTCACTTGCAATCATAAAGGTTTCTGCTAAAATGCTTGGCAATTTTCTCAATGGATGACAGAGAGTATTCACATGAGAAGCGTCGCGCCATTTCACTGTATATAAATATACAAGTTCTGATAATTGGCAGATATGGATATCAAATACTAGGTGAAATGGGAATGTTGTAATACATCAAGTGGCCAATGGGAATGTTGTAATACCCAGCCAATGACAGGTCATAAGCCCTGTAAACGCCTAGATATCCATATTCCTTTCCAAACTTCTCGTCTTTGTTGAGATGTCAAATTGTATTAATATAAAAGTCACATGTTAATAAATATGAATTTTATGCGGTATTTAATTTTCATTAATGTTTTTTATTTTGCTAATACCTTTTTTTAAAAAAAAAAAAAAAAAGGAAAAGAAAATAAGAGGACCACGACTGAAAATAAGTTTCAGTCGCAGCAACTGACATTATGTCTTTTAGTCAATCCGATGATTTATAAGTGAAATACAATCGTTGATGCTTTATTTCAGTTGGGTAATATTTTCTCGAATTTGTAATGAAAATATGCAGTTTCGTTCGAGTTTATCTTAAAGCTTGTTTTGAAACTTTTAAGAGAGACAAAGTAAGCTTTGAGAAAAAATGAACGATTCTATTTGAATGCAATAATACTTCAAATTGAACTCCGCATTTTAATGTTCTGTAATAATCTTTTACGTTTTGTAAAAAAATATAGGCGATCGGGGACGTTACCATTATAATAAATATAAAACCAAAAAACTGTGAATAAATTTTCGGGTATAAAGATTTTGTAACACACCCTTTTTTAAATCGCCATGGAATAATTCTATATAGATATTATTAAACTTACGAGTATTATAGGAGTATTATTAAATGATATGGGTACTATAATTAAAATATAATAACATCGTACATCATTTTATATTATTATTATTATAATTAGATAACTTGTTAAGCGCCATTTTTATGAAAAATCATCTCAAGGGCGCTATACATTGACATAGGTAACTAATTAATTGGGTTCTTTCCGATTTTCTATTTTTTATGTAAAAATTTTTTTTTGAAAAATAACAATATCAAGGGAATTTTTTTTTAATTTTTACGATGTCATATGAATTTTCTGGCGCGGTTTGAAATAGCGCTTTTTCAAATCGCTCGCAAAATCCTCCATTAGGCGCGCATGCGGTGTGACGTCACATCAATATGAGCGCTCACTTCGTAATGAATTTCCCGCCTTTTATAATGGACGGGTATGACGTCATTAGACAATAACGGGCGTTAAAAGTCACTCGTAATTTCGTGTTTTTAAAACATAAATTTATAAATGAAAACAACATTTTTGATCATTGTGTTTTATATCGTTGGAATTGTAAAAATATACTTTAAATATTTATAACGTTTTCAAGGATATTCGTGCTATCGGGAACAACCCTATTCCAGATCCAATACATTTACGAATGCAAAATCTAACAAGAATTTAAGCCATGAAAAAATTATGTTTATTATACGTAGATGAAGTGCTGGAATCCAATTTGTTAGCTACTTGCAAAGCTACAAAGCGCATGGACAGCTGACATTTCAGCTCTTTCCCTCTCGCATTTAATTAAAAATAATTTGGTAGTATGTATACACGGACTATCAAAACTCGTAGTACAACCCGAAAACTGGTGAATCTACATCATATTTGGAGTCGAATGTGAAATATGACTTTTTAGTCTGAACTAAAAAAAAATATTTTTTCTTCTCATAAAAGCTTTAATGGCAGATTAAGTAAAATTCCACAAATCCTTAAAAATGCCATTTCTTAAATTAGTTTTTTTCATGGATAGTAATAACTTGAATAAATTAATGATATTTGATCATTAACAAAAAAAATTAATTACAATTTGCAAAAAAATATTGAAAACCAAATTAACTTCGTACTCAATTTTTTCGAAAACTATGGGTCCAATTTTTTTTTTTAATCCACTAAATCGACTCCAAATATGACGTAGATTCACTGGTTTCCCGCTTATACATCGAGTTTTGTTACACCCTGTATACATAATAGTATTAAGCAGTAGTTGGCTAAAGGTAATACATTTATAGATAAGGGGTGGCTGGCGGCCAACACATGGCGTCAAACTGAAGAGAAGACGTCACAAATTTATAAATAAGCCAATAATAACATTTTTCAAACATTATAAAAAAACTATTAAAATACATGAATACGTGTGAAGGGCAATTATATTCTAAACACCAATTATAGTTTAAGGGACTACAGTTTTCACCAGACGCTGGTAGATTTCCAACCAATCAGAGCACCGTTTGTCAAGTATTATAATGCATTTACGCTTTACTCACAATACGAAGGTCCCGGTTTCGATTCCTAGTGAAAACACTAAAATCAGTCAATTTTCTCAACTCAATATTTTTGACGTGATAACCTCTAATAAATCGATGAACGCCGGCTGCACACACGAAAAAGCATGACTCATTGTCAGTTCCGCCTGAGCCGAGTGTGCAAGCGAGAGCGCGGAACAAGCGATAGAGAGGCACGATCGGCCTAAGCGTTTGGTTTGTGACGCATCTATCTCTCTTTCGCTCCGTCGGCCGATGCGTCCGAGTAGAAGGGAGACAGCAGCAGCACACAAGACGAAAAAACAAAAAAAAACTTAATTTATTGAAAAAATTGTAATTTTCAATTAACTCCTGCTTTGTATTATACAAAATATTGATAATTCAGTAATAAAAATTCAATTCAATTCATAAAACTATGCTATTTTTCATCAATGAATGTTTTCTTATGACGTTATCACGTAAAATTATCGTCCGTAAACCGACTTTACAGACAACCAAAAAGTGTTTTATTTTTGTTATTGAACCCTCGGAATAGTAAGTTATTAATTAATATCATTTTAACTGTTGTGCTATTGTGCTTATGTATACTTCGCTCATTTGGATTATTGAAAATCAGAAAAATGGACACTCATTGACTATCTCCTTAAGAGCATACTCCACCACGTGACTCACGGCCACTTTCCCATACAAACATATTCCTCGACATTCTCCCTGGAATTTAACATTAGAGCAATGATTTTTTGCACATTTTAGATACCGACTAGATGCGTGTTTGTATCGTTTTATTTTTGAATAATTTATTTATCTCCTTTAACAAATAAAATATAAAAAAATAAGACCATGCAAGCACGCATCTGGTCGATATCTAAAATGTGTACAAAAATCATTGCTCTAAAGTTAAATTCCAGGGAGAAAATCGAGGAATACGTTTGTATGGGTAGCGGCCGCGAGTTGCGTGGTAGAGTATGCTCTTAAGCGTATGAAAGGAGATAGTTGATGAAATTTTCTATAATATGTATATATGAAAATAAAACAATGAGGAAATCCACTGATACCTGGAATTGAATTTTAAAAATGCTTTCGTGTAGACGCGAAACAAGTGGAATGAAATATCCCAAAAACGCACGCAAAAATAAATAAAAAATGTTGAAAATAGCATTCATTTCAAAACCTTAAACAATGACGTCACTCCTTGTATTTTAGTGTAGTGTTTCCGGTTTCCGTTTTTAAAGCCCCCGTAGCCATATTTTAAGAAAGTTGACCGCGTTCCATGGCATTTTAATATGGAATACAATATTCTATTGCAAAACAAGATGGCCGCCATTCAGTCTCTTAACAGTATATCTGACAGTTGAGTTGACGGTATATTATCTATGCTCCGGCCGTCCATTCCGCGTCAGTTTGCATGGAGTTTTGACAGTTTTGTTACTGGCTGGAGAAATACCATGCCGTTAACCACTCGTTTTATGACGTCACTCCTGAAAAAATGACGGACTTAGTACATAGTAGTATTTGGCGCGGTATTTGAAATGTGCAACTTTAAAAAACCGTATCTTCATCAATAACTTATAAAAAAATATTTTATATTTTTTTTTGCTTAGTTAAATACTTAGTACGTTTATAGAAAAAAAAATCTTTAGAAAAAAGTGGATTCCCTCATTGCACTCTCACATTGCAAATATTTTTTTATCTCTGCTGAAATATGTATCATTTTGCAGTTACAACATGTGCCGTCTGTAGCAAAAGTCATCTGAGTGCAAAAACAAGTTTTTCAGAAAGTTCTGACTAGATTTTTTAAAAACACAATGTAAAACTTTTCTACCTCCCCTCTCAACCCTCAACAGGGTAGGTTATTTTTACTTCACATTTCACCTACTCTGGAATTAATTATGCAGCGGTCAAGCCGGGCTTAACGAAGGCTGATGGCCCGTCAAGGGTAGAATACGGAGCTAGGGGTTGTTTTATAATGTGAAATGTAACGGAGGGTGTGGAGGTGTATCTGATGAGGGTAGTGCTATAAAATTTCATGTGTGATACCTTGGACTGGCACTGAAGCGTAAGACTGATCGTCTTGCCTTCACGTAACAAATTATCAAGATTCACTGCACTTTGTGTTTTAATTAAGTGCCCTATGCACTATTTGGTGGGGATTAGGGGGAACATTTGGTAGTAGCAGTGTTATTAGGATTCAGAAGTGGGTTGTGGTCTAGTGGTAGATTCAGTGGATAGAATCTCTAGGTTCAATCCCACTCCAGCACAACTTGTTTCCTGCTTTCTGACACAGTTATTTCCGACTATTTGAAAGCAGTCCCAAAACTGAAATATTTGAGTATATCATAAGAACTCAAATGTTTCTTTTTTTTTTTTAAAAAAAAAAAAAGAAAAGTTTTTAAGCAGAGGAAAGTGGATATTCTTTGAGGCTTATGACATGTCTTTTTTAGGGTTGTTTTGGTTGGTGAGGTGAACTTGTTGTTTTTTTTAATACAGTTAATTTAAAAAAAAATTGAACTGACCTGTTTATTTTTATTTATTTATTTGTTTTTTTCATTTTGACAAATATTTTTTTTTTTCTTAATGCAATGTTAAGCAAAACCCGTATTGAGGTTAACAACACTTTGAATGTGTACAAATACTTGTAGACAAATTACTGGATTATACCCATGCTGGGCTAATATCAGATATTATTGATATCCCAACAGAGACAGAGGAACTCTGGAAACGAATGTGGATTATCTAGGCGTTTACAGGGATTGTGACCTGTCATTGGCATAAGTCACTTGATAAGCCCTGTAAACACCTAGATAATCCACACTCGTTTCCAGAGTTTCTCTGTCTCCGTATTGAGGTATTCACTAACTTTATTCTAACGGTTTTAATTTTTAATATTATATTTCAAACTAAGCAGTTAATTTAAATATGAAAAGAAAAAAACTTTTGGTTTCTGTAAAGTCGGTTTTACGGACGATAATTTTACGTGATAACGTCATAAGAAAACATTGATGAAAAATAGCATACTTTTATGAATTGAATTGAATTATTATTACTGAATTATCATTATTTTGTATAATACAAAGCAGGAGTTAATTGAAAATTATTTTTTTTTTTCCATAAATTATCATTTTTTTGCACTCGTTAATTTCACTTTTACTTTGTAGCTTGTGTGCTGCTGCTGTGTCTCCCTTCTACTCGGACGCATCGGCCGATGGTATGCAAGAGAGATAGATGCGTCACAAACCGAACGCTTAGACCGATCGTGCCTCTCTATCGCTTGTTCCGCGCTCTCGCTTGCACACTCGGCTCAGGCGGAACGTGACAATGAGTCATGCTTTTTCATGTGTGCAGCCGGCGTTCATCGATTTATTAGACGTTATCACGTCAAAAAATAATACAAAAATACTACATGTATGTCTTACACCTAGAATTATTATTATTTCCTTTTTTGGTATGGTAAAAGTAATAATTATCACTCCTTAAGAGTAGGCATTAGACTAAAAACAACGTTAGTATATTGTAACGTTAAGTTTCAGGTAATATTAGAGTAAAGTGGTTCCTGGGGCTTAAGTCTTTAGTACAGTTTCACGTGTTTTCACGTGGCGGAAGTGGCACTCAAGGAAAACAAAAAAAGGCGCTAATTTCAGGCAGAGTTTCCGTTAGAAAAGTTCCAGAACTCTGCTTTACATGAACCTGACGGGATTTTCTAATATTTTTGAAGTTTTAACCCTTTGATAAAGGATCACTTCCTCTCATATTACAAAGTAAATTGGCTTTCATAAATAACTTACATTTCTTGTTTATTTTTTTATTTAATTTTAATTTAATTTATTGAGGAACTCACCAGCGAAACATTTACTAAGAATACAAGGTTAAGTAATCATAACAGGTTTCCAACAAAACATGTGGAAGAAATTGTAAAATGGAAAATGTTTGTGAAAGGTTAAAAAAAAACCATTGACAAACACGTGTAAAAAGTTTAAACGATTCAATTAACATAATAAGGTTGTGAGCATGGATTTATAATACACTTAGATCTGCCTTGCAGAGTAAATTATTTAGAAAAAGTAACGACACGAAGATTCCGCTAATCAATACACTTACACTAGTCGACCTATCAGAGCCCTTCGACTACCGGCAAGCATCCGCCCACACACCGCAAAAGGTATGGGCTATACAGGGTGTACAATCCAAATGGGTCAGTATGGTGAAGTCGGAAACTATGAGAGATAGCGAGATCTGTTCTTAGGAACCATGACGTGGATTTTAGATTTAATAATAATTACATTCAAACTTTTTTATTAACTCTCATACATAACCGGGGAATCGAACCTGGCAATATTTTTTGTAACCGCGTAAACGCATTTTATAAACAGTACACAACACATAGCACAATAATAATGTGAAAGTTATCAAAAATCAACACGAGGAGGTTAGAAAAGCCGTGTTTCATTTAAAGTTAATTCAAAAACAGTATTCCATTTTCAAATTTTAAATGAATTGGTACCCCGCTGAACAAATGTGTTCTAATTTTTAAATAAACGCTATTTGTAATGCATAATACCGATGCAGATAAGATATGCATAAGTGGTCTCTTCAGATAATTGATGATCGATTCATATTATTCACGACTATTGTGCAAATTAATAAAACTGTGGGCATTTTAGTCTAATTTACTGTCAGTTGTGTTTACACACAAGATTTCATAGCCAAATTGGGGTCCTTTTTACTTAACGCGGTTTACTAAAATATTGACCAGGTTCGATTCCCGGTTATATCTGAGAGTTAATAAAAAAGTTTGAATGTAATTATTATTGAATCTAAAACGACGTCATGGTTCCTAAGAACAGATCTCGCTATCTCTCATATAGTTTCCGACTTCTCCATACTGACCCATTTGGATTGTACACCCTGTATATAGGGTTACAGTAACAGTATACAATACTAACCCGTTCCTTACGAGGAGAGCGTTCATGAATTTTACCATGCATCTAAAATGACTTTTTTTTTTCTAGTGGACAAGCTGTTGGCTATTATTTAAGAAGAAAATTTTCTTTGAATAATATTTTTTTTAGGCCATGTAAACAAATATAAATAAACACTTACATGTGGAAAGTTAAACCATCTTTTTTGTTAATTTTATCCGTACGGTTTTTACACGGTTTCACTACACAGGAAGGCATTTCGGAATGTTTTCTGAACGTCCCAACTCGGCCGGCGGTTAAAAAAATACTGAATACGCGTCTGGCGGAGTTGGAGGCTTTGGCGGAGTTGAGGTGTCATTTATATTTTGGGTTCAGTTCAAATCTAAGTGTATTAATAAATCAATGGTTGTGACGTTGGTGCTTGCTTATTGAAAACAAATGGAATCCTTATCGGGAATTTTTTTATTTAACAAGGCGAAATGAATAGAAAACTGTAATTCAAACAAGTAGGTCAGCTTTACGAACAAAAAAAAAACTTGTTTACAACAATAAGCCATGTAACCTTTCAATATTTGAAGTTCCAGATAATTTTTTGTCTTTTTTTTTAAAGGCTAACAGTCGGTTAAAGGTTTAAATAGGGGTGGATATTACGCAGACGGACGGCTGCGCTGTCGAATTCCAAAACCTAGTATGTGTTAAGATAGAAATTTGTTCAAGGAAGTCTAAAAACAACGTTTGTTGCACCAGACCCGGAAAGGCTTGTACCGACCTACCCACAGCTTATTCAAAGAAGAAGAGAAATCATAATTATCGTTTGTCAACTTTATTTGGAATTTGAAACAAAAGATAATTTTTATTTCGAGGCTATAAATTGATTCTACTCATGAGGAACGCTCTCTTTGGTGCCAGGATTTACTCGGGTATATTATTCCAACCAGCAAACTTAGTATTATATTATTTCTGTGTTAAGAAATTTAATTAGTATACGAGTGCCTGGTCGAGTTACCCGCAGTAATGCACTATTTTACCGTAGCCAATCATCGACCAATTACACCGATACTAGAATCACCGACTGGCTAACACGCACTGGCTAACAAGTATGATGTTTTCAAATATTGATCTAGTGCATTTTAGGGAACAGTGTCTGGATGCCATCTCTGGCGGTAATGAATAGCAAATCATTTAAAAATGTCTGTATGTAAAAGTCCTATGGGTGTAAAAACAAAAAATAAATAAAATAAATTATCTGGAATTTTTAAACAATGTAAATATATGTCATATTCGGAAAAGTCTGCGTTTGATTTCTCTCATTAGATTTTGCGAAATAGCCATTTCAGACTTTTCAAAATCAATTCACTCTAACTTACTAACTAACTAACCATCACGCCATTCCTAGGGGTAGGCAGAGAGGATAGAACGCCACACCACTCTGTCCTGGCGCACTTCTCTTGCTTCCTCCACATTCATACAAAGTAAAAATAAGTAAAAATAAGTCTAATAAATATAAGTGTTAGGAGGAGGATTTAATAAATAATCTGAAACGTAAGACTGATCATCTTGCCTTCACGTAACAGATGATCAAGATTCATTGCACTTTGATTAGAATAGCAAGAACAATTATTTAAAAAAATGTTTCTTACTAGTTTTTGAAATTCGTAAGTGGCGGGGTTAAGCCTCCCCCTATGGCAGAAAACAATAATAAAAGTCACCCGACTTTAGTAACGGAATGGTTGATTTATGCTCCGACTTGGCTAGGAAGGGATGGAAATTTACTAAATTATTTTTTTAGATGACAAGTATTCTTTTAAGGACGCCACTGGAAAACATAAAACATATCGGAAACTTTGACCACCTCCTTTTGATAATTTCCAAAGCATAATGGCTGAGACTGCAGCCAAGACGAAATTGATGACAAACGTCAACACGGATGGAAAAAATCCTACCTGTGGAAAAAGTCGACAACTATGTTTATCTTGGTCACAAAATCACCATCGGCAGAGACAATCAGACCAGCGAGGTGGATAGGAGGATAAATCTCGCTTGGGTGGCTTTTGGAAAGCTAAATTCCACATTTCGAAGCTCCATTCCCAACTCACTCAAGACTCGAGTATTCAACCAATGCATTCTGCCCGTCCTTACTTATGGCGCGGAAACAATGACGCTGATCAAGCAATCCTCCCATAAGTTGCAAGTTGCACAGAGGAGCATGGAGAGGATTATGCTTGGAATAACATTAAGTGACCGAAAAAGGAACGATTGGATCCGACGCCAGACAAAGGTCTGCGACGTGGTGCAGCGAATTGCTTGGTTGAAGTGGAAATGGGCCGGTCACATAGCCAGCATGACGGACGACAGATGGACGAAACGCGTTCTGGTGTGGAGACTAAGGAACCAGAGGCCTCAATGACGTCCACCGATGAGATGGGTGGATGACATCGAGAAGTCTGCTGGAAGACAGTGGATGGAGGCGGCGCAGGATCGGGAGCAGTGGAGACGGCAGGGGGAGGCCTATGTCCATCAGTGGACCTCAACGGGCTGAAATGATGATGGTACTTTCTCTTCTGAAAAGGCTCTTGCACTCTGCTCTAATTTCGACATTTGTACACCTATCATACATAGTCTTACCACACATAGATTGCATTTCAACAGCATTCAGTCTACTTTCATCCTTTTTTTACCAACACCACGCTTCACTACCATACATAAGGGTTGGTACCAGAACTCCGTATATTTAAGAAATAAATAAATATTGTAATACGGTTAAAAATACCTCGAAGTTAAAGATTCTTCCATTTTATGAGTTAACATATAGAACCAGTGTATAAAAAACGGCACAGAATAAGTTTTATTTTCAAATTTTTCTCACGTACATTCCAAACAAACGTGGGATGCAAATTCGGTTTGGAAAATGTATAGAAAGTGAAAAACTCTGTGCCCTGGAGAGCGATGTTAGGCAGAATACAAATAGGGCCCTATTCGGACAAGGGTCATAATTCAATCGCAATGTTCATGCTAAGACCTTTTTATTGATCTTTTGATCTCTTCAAGTGGCTTAGTGTCACATAAAATAGAAAATAAAAACACAGGAAATAAGACCTATTTAAGACGGGTGGTATTTTCTTTTTAAGAGATTTTATTTATCATCAAAACGCGTAGCGATTTTGCATTCATTGAAAATACATACATTAACTAACTAAATAACTAACCATCACGCCATTTTCCCGTGGGGTAGGCAGAGAGGATAGAACGCCAACGCCACTCTGTATAAACTCTGTCCTAACAGAGAGACTTCCTTTGCTTATTCTAAATAGGTATCATAAATATTCTCATGCATATGATGCCGATTATTCCGACTTTTCACGAATGCCCAGAAAGACAAGGCATGATAGGGAGTTGATAATAATGAATATTTTTTTATTTTTATTATTTAATAATAGTATATTACGTATGCCTCCCGACAGCCTTAACCATGCTTGCCTATTTTACAAGGCATCAAGTTCACGGCGTCCTGGTCGTCCACTGTTGAAAGTTCGTCGGCAGTTTGCGTCAGAGCTGCGGGACGTGGACTTGACTTGGGAGGAAGCGCGGGAGCTAGCGGCCGATCGCTTGGCCTGGAGCAGTTTGTGGATTCCATATGCTCCACATAGGGAGTGGATATGGTATGATGATGATGATGATGCCTATTGGAGGCAGTTTTTAGAAGTTATTTGACGCATTCTCTCTTTTTGATGATATTTTCTCTAAAAGGATTACGGCTTTGTCTTTTTTGGCTTAAATATTATATTGTTATCATTATTATTATTATTATTAATTTAATTTGAACAAAATACTTTGCAGGGAAATTGAGTTACAAAACTCATTCTGGGACAGATATTTCAGAAAAAGAAATATTACAATACTTCAGATTACAGAGTTACCAATGCTAAATCTAAAAATACAATAATCACAAAAAGGAACAATAATCACAAAAGGAACAATATAGAAAAATTAGCGGATATCATTTTAATAAAAATATTAAAAAAGTAGCCATTTAGTGCTTTATTTTGGGGTTTCGCCGTCTTTTGATTTTGAATTTCGTTTGGTAGTTTATTGAATTGAGTGCGTCCAATGCTTTGTAAAAATTTTACGCGAAATTTAGTTGAATGAGATTTCGACACGTATAGTTTTTTAGAGTTTCGTGTACTTCTGATTCTCACGAAATCTTATAACAATGGCTTCATCTTTGTCCAATTGTTTTACAAATAAAAGAAGGAATTTCGAAATAAACACAGAATGGAATGAAAAACAAATGCGGTTTGTGGGAAATCCATTACAAGAAGTACTCGGTAAGTTTTCAAGTGTTTTTAAGGGCAATTCAAACGAGGCTATACTTGTATTATGTAGGCGCAAAAATATACCTCTGATACTTTTCTTTGTAAGCACCAAATGATGCATAGGACACTGCACTCAAGAGCTTAGAATCTTGATAATTTGTTGTAAAAATGCAAGATGTTCAGTCTAAAGCATTACAGCTAGTCCAAGAAATTATCACATATGGGATAAGATAATTTATGTACAGCGTAAGTTCCTTTGAAATTTGAATGAAATTTGAGCCTTTTAAGAAGAGAAAGTACCATCATCATTTCAGCCCGTTGAGGTCCACTGCTGGACATAGGCCTCCCCCTACCGTCTCCACTCCTCCCGATCCTGCGCCGTCCCCATCCACTGTCTTCCAGCAGACTTCCTGATGTCGTCCACCAATCTCATCGGTGGACGTCCTTGAGGCCTCTGATTTCTCGGTCTCCACACCAGAACGCGTTTCGTCCATCTGTCGTCCGTCATTCTGGCTATTTGACCGGCCCATTTCCACTTCAACCAAGCAATTCGCTCCACCACGTCGCAGACCTTTGTCTGGCGTCGGATCCAATCGTTCCTTTTTCGGTCTCTTAATTTTATTCCAAGCATAATCCTCTCCATGCTCCTATGTGCAGCTTGCAACTTATGGGAGGATAGCTTGGTCAGAGTTGTTTCCGCGGCATAAGTAAGGACGGGCAAAATGCATTGGTTGAACACTCGAGTCTTGACGGAGTTGGGGATGGAGCTTTGGAATGTGGAATTTAGCTTTCCAAAAGCCACCCAAGAGAGAAGGTACCAAGACAAGAAGAAAAGCGTGTTTTTTCTTATACTATAACGTACAGCTTAGCATTATAGCCACTACGATATAAAAATGTAAATCGTGTTAAATGATTTATATATAATACACATAGTCAGTATAAAAAATTGTTATTAAGAGGAATGGCTGTCACTTGAACCACGGCCACTACGCCGAGCAATCGTAATCCTCTATTTTTTCAGTACTCAGAGCAGGTTCTATGTAAAACAATATTTGCTTGGGAAAAATAATTATTCTTGCAGTAAGGTGGAGTGGAGAGCCACTGGTAAGGGGGGGGGGGGTATTCTGTTTGTTTCTGAGTCAACTCAAGTTTGTTCTCAAGTACCATCATTAATTATTGTACTTAGCCTACCAGTGGTTCATAAATTATATTTTCAATTCCGATGAAGATAAAAAAAAAGTCTGTTTTAAATATATTATAGTATCAGTTATAAAATTTGTAAAAACCCATTGAAATGAAAAATAAAACACTACCTTCATGTAATAAATTATAACATTTAACTAACTAACTTAATAACCATCACGCCATTTCCCCGTTGGGGTAGAAGAAGAGGATATAACGCCATACCACTCTGTCCTGACAGACTTCCTTTGCTTCCTCTACATTCATACATCTTCTCATTATAATAAATATACTCAAATGCTGGCTAGGCCATATACTACGTATGCCTCCCGAGAGCCGCCACCATGCTTGCCTATTTTACAAGGCATCGGGTTCTTGGCGTCTTGGTCGTCCACTGTTGACAATTTGTCGGCAGTTTGCGTCAGAGCTGCGGGACGTGGACTTGACTTAGGATGCACGGGAGCTGGCGGCTCCGTCTTGGCCTGGAGGCAGTTTGTGGAGTCTTTGGAAGGTGGAATTTGATAATAAGTGGTGTTATGAAATTAACCCTAGGAAGCGTATATTTTTAGAAAATTTGTATGGAAACGCTCCTTCTGGTGAATTATTGCTCGAAGCTTTTAATCAAAAATCTGGTACTAAGTCAATCATGTTACTTTTTTTTAATATCCCAGACTAAATATTTAAAAAAAATTAAACAACTTCAGGAAAAAAATCTTATTTAAAGAAACCCCTTATAATTCATTCGTATTTTTTTCTAGAACCATTTTATTTAGCTGTACCTACCTGTCCTATTTCCAAATGTTTTTTGCTTCACTCAAGATGTCTGTAACCTTGTTCTATTTATTTTATTTTTGGAAAGGGGCTGAGAGCTTTTACCATGCTGTTTCCTGAATGTAAAGCTCAGCTGAAACGGAAAAACGGAAGAAAATCCAAATAGGAAACATATTACTGAATTTATAAAATAAACGATTTCAATGAGACCGAGGGAGCGTGCGCTAAAATTATTTGAAAATAAGTTTTAAATACAGAAAATACAGTAAAATGTTTAATATTGAAAGCTTGAAATCTTTTTATTTAAATTTTTTTATTATCATACATTTATTATCATAGAGTTTACACTTTATATGCACTTTTATGACCTCTGATTGAACATATTTTTTCCATGCACTTAAAGCTTTTTTAAGCCTGTAAATTGTGTACGACTATTATAATGCTGTGTAATTCTGTAATTGGTGTGCAATTAAATCGTGTATTTAATTGAATCGTGTTTTTCAGAAGTAGCACACATCCAGCAACCTCAACTTTACAGGACGGACAAAAAACTGTCTGGTACAAAATTTTCCTACTATGATATTTTTTCTTTCAATACACACTTATCATAGGGGGTAAAATAGATATTTACTGTATGTTTTTTATATATTTAAAAGTAATCCGTACAGCACTATAATTTTTTAAAAACGTGGATGTGTGTTGTTACTAAATCAAATGGGATGTGTGCTATTTCTAAAAGAAATACAATGGATGCGTGCTATTTTAAAAACTTCTAGCATACATTTATGTAAAATAATATTTTCATAAATTAAACACCCTAATGATATAACAATGTTTTATTGGTAATATTTCAGATTAGATAAAAGAATGGTAGAATATCAACACAAAACTAAACTAAATAAACATAACCTCTGGTATGTCATCTCGGTCTGTGGTGATTCCCCGCAGTTCGGTGAATCCCTCACTAATTTTTAATCAACAAGTATTGAAAATTTGTGAGGGATTCCCAGGTAGTTTTATTTAGAAACAACACACAAATGGAGTTGTGTTCTTTCTAAAAAATACGTATTTTTCGACTGCTAACAGTAAATTCACTAATGATCAGTGATCAGATGTGTGTTATTTCTGCTCAGAACGTGCGTCTAGGTTAAAAAAACAAGATGGCATCATTAAGTTAAAATCCCAAAAGTTGGCTTGTGTGTTGTTTCTGAAACATACGATTCAATTATCATGATAATATGTAAAATGATAGATATTATCACATTGTAGAGTTACCTGTAATTAAATAAATAAATAAATTACATCTGGTAGACAGTTGTACGCTCTTTTAAAAAAAAAACTTTCAAAAAGACTCATGTATTTGAAATGATTTTCAACTGTGCAATATTTTTGTGATTCCTCAAAAGTAATTACTTATTTATTATTAATTAAATAAATAATCGACATAATATCTTAAAATATCACTTGTATCGATAATCAAGTTACTTTTAAATATAGTCCATTACTCGATATTTTATTAAAATTGTCACCCTACTCTTCCACCCCTCTTTACTTCTTTTCCAACTGTAAATCCTTAAAACTTTAAGCTTAACTGTTTACAATTATAATTAATTTTAATTAAATTAATTATTAATAAAAAAGACTTCAAAGTGAGCGCAACAACTATTGAATGTATAAATATATATTAAGAAGTGTCAAGACAGTGTGGTGTAGCGTTCTATCCTCTCTGTGCCTACCTCTAAGGAGAAATGGCGTGATGGTTAGCTAATTAGGTAGTTATATATCGTAAGTTATTTACTGTTTTTATTTTTACTCCTGAAATCACCTGAAATTTACTATTCAATTCTGAAAATCACTCATTTCATGCGTTATTTTCAGATTGATTCACTAAATTTGATACAAGCTGGCTCTTTTCAGACTTTTTCTGAATAAATAAACGAGCATCACCGTATTAAGTATCTGAATTGAAAAACAAGAGATTCTTCCAGTTGATTCCAACATTGAAAATTTTCTGAAAGTGAAAAAACCTGTGGAGATTTTCATCTTTTTCCATACATTTTCTTTCTCTCCTCTTGCTATTCAGATCTTCGCATTGTTTCGTATCTTGGTTAATGGATTAAGTCTCAGATTTTGAATAGGATTCTTATGGCTACGCTCTTGAAGCGATCCTACATTAAATAATAATATTTGTGTAAGAAATTTACAAGAAATTCCTCTTTGATTGATGATGAAAGTTTTGCAGAATGATGGCACAGGGTCGTAGCTGTGAAAAGTGTTTTTAAGTAATGATGTAAAGCTTTGGATGTTGCAGGGGCTAAATTTATACATCCTATTTCATACTTGATTAATAACTATTCGAATTATTATTAAATTAAACGATGTTATGTGTTACTATCAATTGGTTTATTCTATAAAAATAGAATTTACCTACACTACCTGGTTTCGGGAGTAACGTTCTCCCATTTACTTCTATGTATCAATATTTATGTTACCCTTGTGTCTAGATTCTTAAGTATTGCAATTTAATTTTTCTGTATTTTTCTGTATAACATCTGTATTCTAGTTTAGTGTCTTTTCACCAGTCGATGGGAGAACTTTACTCCCGAAACCAGGTAGTGTAGGTAAATTTCTATTTTTATAGAATAAACCAATTATTAGTAACACATAACATTGTTTTATTTAATCATAATTTAAAAGAAAATCCTTTAATGTGTGTCCTGCGCTTACAGGAAAACAATTGTATTGAAAGATTTATAAAAGTTGTTTATTAACGTTGTTAAATGTTTTTTTTCTCATTAACAAAAGAAAACATAATATATGTTCTTTGTATTTTATTTTATTTTATTTATTTTATTTTTTTTAAATAAAAAGAAATCTGTGCAATCTTATGATATTTGCACATATTTCAATTTGTTAGTAATATTTTCAATAAAGCCTAAGCGGCTTGTGCTTGAAAATAGGAATTGAGTCGTGTCGAAGTGAGGATTCGAACCGACGATCTCTGGACTCAGAGACCGCGACGCTACCCACTGGGCCACCACCCGTTCACCTAGTATTTTAATTTCGGTGTTATTTAAATCTTTACCGTTCCGTATCAGCTTCCCATACTGAGTATATAGATTCCACAAACTGCCTCCAAGCCAAGCAATCAGCTGTCAGTTCCCGAGCATCCTCCAAGTCAGGTCCACGTGCCGCAGCTCTGACGCTAACTGCTAACGGATTGTCAGCAGTGGACATCTAGAACGCCATGAACCTGATGCCATGTAGAATAGGCAAGCATGGTGGCGGCTCTCGGGAGGCATACGTAGTATATGGCCCAGCCAGCCTGAACGCCCTCGCCGGATAGAAGTTGGTGGTTTGCTGCGTCCGTCGCCTCACCTCTGTGTTCTTTACAAAGTCAAACCACGGCACGGAATTTAAAAAAACATTTTTAGTTGTCTGTAAAGTCGGTTTACGGACGATAATTTTACGTGATAACGTCATAAGAAAACATTGATGAAAAATAGCATACTTTTATGAATTGAATTGAATTATTATTACTGAATTATCATTATTTTGTATAATACAAAGCAGGAGTTAATTGAAAATTACAATTGTTTCCATAAAATAACTTTTTTTGTTTTTTCTTTTTGTGTGCTTCTGCTGTCTCCCTTCTACTCGGAGGCATCGGCCGATGGAGCGCAAGAGAGATAGATGCGTCACAAACCGGACGCTTGGGCCGATCGTGCCTCTCTATCGCTTGTTCCGCGCTCTCGCTTGCGCACTCGGCTCAGGCGGAACGTGACAATGAGTCATGCTTTTTCGTGTGTGCAGCCGGCGTTCATCGATTTATAAGACGTTATCACGTCAAAAATAAAATGCATAAGTTGAAAAATTCAACTTTATTTACTTAACAATTTTTACACCATATTAAGTAACACTGACACAAAGGAGGGTTTTCGTCTCATGTCAAAAAGTCCATACTCATGTCAAAATAGCGGGTTAGAATAATACAGCGAAAAAACAAAAAAAAACTATTTTTATTCCAGCATTATTTTGTATAAAATGTCGTTATATTTAGAAATAAAATATAGTGGTTTATTAGTTAACTCTAGTGAAGTAGATAGAAATGAAAAAGAACAAAAAAATCTTCGATACTAAAGCCGTAAGTTGAACTGCGGTGATTTAAATAGAGTCAGTGTTGCCAAAGACAAAAAAACGGATGAATTCACTTTGTATTCCTTTTCAACATTTTCAGAGCTGGCAACTTTTCAAAATGTTCTATTTTACCCGTTTCTAGAACGACACGAACTAAAGAAAGGAGGTTATTCAGTTTTTTAGTTTTGCAAGAGTAGGAACGCGTTAGAGAAATAAACAATGTGGCGTATTATAAAATGTGAATGTTTTTTTAAGCATTTTAATGAATCTAACGATATTTACGTTTGGCTGGCTAGGCCATACAACGTGTGTCTCTCGAGAGCCTTAACTATGCTTGCCTATTTTACAATGCATCAAGTTCTCGGTGTCCTGGGCGTCCAATGCTGACAAAGGATGCTCGGGAGCTGGCAGCCGATTGCTTGGCTTGGAGGCAGTTTGTGGAGGTCATATGCTCCACATAAGGAACGGATATGGTATGATGAATGATATTTGCACAAAAAATATGTATGTAGATTTCAGGAGAGAAAATATTTAAATTAAAACTAAATAACTATCACGCCATTTCCCCAAAGAGGTGGCAGAGAGGATAGAACGCCACACCACTCTGTCCTGGCATACTTATCTTGCTTCCTCCACATTCATACATTTCTCATGCACGCACGTCGATTATTCCGACTTCTTACATGCCCACTTTCAAGCACTTGTTTTACTTGATCATGCCATGTCTTTCTCGGCCTTCCTCGATTTCTACATCCTGGCACAGTCGCATCATATATTTTTTTAGCCTTTCTTTCATCATCCATTCGCTCTACATGACCGAACCATCGTAAAAGACCTTTCTTAATTTTGTCGATAATGCTTATCTTAGCCTTGCACTCTGCTATAATTTCGACATTTGAACACCTATCATAGGTACATAGTCTTACCACACATTCGCCTGAGAGATCGCATTTCAACTGCATTCCAATCTACTTTCATCCTTCTTTTTCCAACACCACGCTTCACTACCATACATAAGGGTTGGTATATTTAATTAATTGGTTGGTAATATTTAAAAACTGTAATAAAAAACTCAAAGCCAGCAACGTTACCACTGGGCCAACTTCCTTTCATCCATGTAAACACTTGAATATATACAATATACACATTCTTGAAAAAAACTTCTTCAATTCTTCATTTTAAAATAAAAATTATTAATAAATTAATGTAACGGGTATTGATACATAATATGTTGACTATTTTCCGTCTGTACTGAAAATGCCCTGACTCGAACGGATTATCTGGTGAGTCGGGGCCAGATCATTGTCATGGGTTGCTACTGAGTGAGTCGCCGTCTTTCTGGCTAATGAATTTTTGGGATTATAAACGAAAATATGTGAAATGTTATTAAATAAATAAATCTAATCTAATGCTCTCGGAAGGCTTACGTAGTAAATAGTACATGGTCTAGCCAAGTTTCTTAAACCTCCTTATTATTCTATTTGTGTTTTTTTTGGGATTATCCGTGTTATGTTTTTTCTCCTCTCGGATAATCCCAATAAACGACACAAATAGAATCATCAACGACCGTGAAAATCTACGCACTCCTTATTATTCCATAATATTGTTGGTTGATTTACATGTATTTACACTTTTCACTTTCGTGGATATTTTCCGCCTTTTTTATAAAGACAACCTTCTTTCTACTCACGAGGAGGCGGGCAAAGGGACCTAAAAATCGATGGAAATCAAATCATTTCCGTTTTCAACCGTAAACATTCTACGGTGCTTGAAATGTGTTGAACATTTCAGGCTGTCATTTTAGCAGGGTTCCAAAATATCGCGATATTTTTATAAATACGAAATTATCCGCTATAAATTGATATGCATCCGATTTACATTTCAAAAGAAAGAAAATTATTTTTTCTTTGAAAGAATCCTTGTTCCCTTTTAAAATGTGCAAATCGCGGTCTCCCTAGCGGCTAAAACGCTGGACTCCGGAGGTTCCGGGTTCCCTGTGAGAATACAAAAATTTTTTTTTTTCTCAACCCTGGGTGTATGTGACGTTGTTCCACTCTATTATTAAGCGCACTTTATACGCGACAGAAAATTGTAAAGTTTCTTGCGCAGTTTTTTGTTCAGAAAACTGAACAGTCTGTCAAAAGACAGGCTGAATATGTATATTTTTTAAGCGCTATCCTAAGTTTGTATGTCTACACTCTAAATTATTACTATGGCTAATAATGTAAATACATTATTGAATTTTTAATACACTTCCTACTAATTAAAGTTAAATAAAAAATACTTGGTACACTTCCACTTTTATTTATTTTGACCAGTTAGCGCTTTCACCCTGTAACGGGGGCATCTTCAGACTGGTGATGCCAGTTACAGGGTTAATTAGTTATATATTAAAAATTTAATCATGGAATTCCACCAAGTAATGTCAATAAAAAATATAAATCAAATACATTATTGGTTTTTTACGTTTTTGAAGGCATTCAATATACCAATACCAAATTTATTTAGGGTTAAATGTGAAAAATATTAGTTTTATAATATTATAGCTGAATTAGCCAAAAAAATGTATAATGTTAGGATAAGAATAGTGAGAAAAAAATAAGGTGTAATGTCCATGAATAATATATGTCTATGTAAATTATAAAGTACTAAATAAATATAATTAAAAAAAAAATAATAATAATAAAAATCTACTACATTAAATGTCAGGTCAGTCAAATGTCACTCTGCATGCCGACCATTCAATATTCCATACAGTCTCGCTTTATACGGGACAGTTGGCAAACTGCACAAGAAACTGTACAGTTTTCGGTCCAGCATAAAGTGCGCTTTAGGCTTCTGACTCGTTGAGTTAATTTCAAAATAAATGTATACAATATGCAATACAGATATCGTAAAATGGCAAAGATTTTGTACTGCTAAAAAAACGTAATACATCAATAAATATAACACAATATGTAGTTGAAACCCTGAATTTCAGGCAGATATTTCAGGCGCGCTGAACCCACAACCCTTTCAGGAAACAAACATCAACCTGCCTGAGACGTGACTAGAGAGAGGGGATGGTAAACAGAAACTGGTCGGGAATTATTCCGAAGGGATGCGACCGTTTTATTAATCACGTCTATTTGCAAACAAAAATTCTCCAGTTTGGTTATTTATAAGTTTTACCCAAAATCTAACTTTAGGGGTATTTTTTTTCTTTATTGACAGATATCACGTCGGGGTCACCACTTTAGGGGTAAAATAAGAAGACGTGTGATCTGTTATATATTATTTATTGATCGATAGTAGAGTCGAGAGTAGTCCGATGACTGGTGGGATAGTCATCGACGGTGTTACGTCTGTCACTAGGTGATGGAGTGGGGGTTGCCGAGGAGAGGTAGTTAAGGCTCTACCACACTAGTTAAGGCCCAACTACATAACTAAGTAACTAACCATAGCCCCATTTCCCCGAAGGGTTAGGCAGAGATCACAGAACGCCACAACTTTCTTGTCCAGGCACACTTGAAAAAGCTTTTATGAGATTTTTATCGGTGTGCGTTCATGAGAAAATCTATGAATGTGGGGGAAGCAAGGGGAGTTTGCCAGGACAGAGTGGTGTGGTGTTCTATCCTCTTGGCCTACCTCATTAAGGGAATGACGCTATAGTTTGTTAGTTAGCAAATGCAATATAGACGTATATTTTAGAACCACTCCAGAGGAGTTAACAAAGAAATGTGACATTTACACAAATGTAAATTATCTAGAAGTCGGGACATGGATAATCGTTCTATTTTTTTTTCAATGATTTATTATTTCACTTTTATTATTTTACTTTTTTATTTCATTATTAAAAATATACACTTCCATATTATTTGTATAGAATGTCTTCTTCTGTCCTTAGATATCACTTTCTTTAGTAGTTGTAATATGAACGGGGTGTGGCCTAACAGTAGGGTCGCAGTCTAGGGATCCCCGGTTCAAATCCCGACTCCTCCTTGACTTGACTCATATTTTCATGCGCAAACCTCATAGGTTTTATTGTAAATAGTAATAATAAATGGAAATACGTGCGAATATCGTAAGATTGCATACATTTCTTTTTATTTCATAAAAATTTAAGACCGCCACCCCTTTGTTTATAAGGCCAGGTTTTCCTAAGAACGCACCCCACCGATCTACGTAATTTGCTGGTTTTCTTTGACAAAAAATGGCAAACTATTTTATCCTGTCGCTAGTTTTCTTTCCACCCATCTTCCTACCCCTATTTCTACAATTTCCTACACCGTTTACCCGGCCCGAGAATTTACAGAAGGCTCTGGAATTTTCTGGAATTCTCGAGTACTTGTATGTATTTCATTTTTCGGATTTATTTGACCTTTTTATGTATTATGACAGTCATGTTAAGGCAGACTCCGCGTCGGCGGTTGCCAGATAAATTCACGAAAGCGGTGTTTCCTATTACTGATCTTGAATACTGTTTTTTTAAGCTAATAATTACTGTTTTTACTGTATTTAGTAATAAAGAAAAAAAAAAAGAGAATTTCGATATGGAGACACTGAGGGATCGTAAAAATGGCGGCATCATGATTTTCTTTTGACTTGATCGATGCTGTCGCCCTCTTGACTTAACTTCACTGAAAACTTTTGCCCTGCAATTTGCTTATGCATTTGCAACAGCAAAAATTTAAAGTCCCGCATAAAATAGCGTGACTGATAGAGAGTCCCCCAAGGACTCTATAACAGTCGCGGGTAGAAGTGGGATCGATCCCTCAGTTTATTTAGTACTAACTAACGTACCCTACTACTGTTAATTTGGGCCGACTCTGGTTGGTTTGGGTGATGGAAACAATGACAATTATAATACATAAGCCGAGACAGTGGTAGGGGCAATGAAAGCATTTGTTCGCGTACATAACGTAAATTCTTCCGTATTTTAATCACACTAACAATCTTAAAATCGCGGTTTAGCATGTTGAAAAAATCGGTAGAGTTGGCTGGACTGACAAAAGACACAATAGTCTGTAAAGCAGTCTTATTAGCAGCAATCACTTTCTTATTACTATTATTCCGATAAGTCCGTTAGGTATTTTGGAAAAAAAAGGATGAAAGTAGACTGAATGCTGTTGAAATGCGATCTCTCAGGCGAATATGTGGTAAGACTATGTATGATCGGTGTACAAATGTTGAAATTAGAGCAGAGTACAAGGCTGAGATAAGCATTATCGACAAAATTAAGAAAGGGCTTTTACGATGGTTTGGTCATGTGGAGCGAATGAGTGATGAAAGAACGGCTAAAATAAGTTTAAATGCAAGTAAGCCTGGATGTAGAAGACGCGGAAGACCGAGAAAGACATGGCATGACCAAGTACGTCAATTACTTGAAAGTGGACATGTGAAAAGTCGGAATAATCTGCGTATGTGCATGAGAAGATGTATGAATGTAGAGGAAGCAAAGGAAGTCTGTCAGGACAGAGTGGAATGGCGTTCCATCCTCTCTGCCTACCCCTACGGGGAAATGGCGTGATGGTTAGTTAGTTAGTTAGTCCGTTAGGTATGCTTCGTCGTTTTATAAAAGAAAATCGGGAAAACTAATTTTACATTGAAATGTTAAAAAATATATTTTATAATGCAATAATAATATGTCGAGTTCAGGATGTGACGCTTCATTGTTCAAGAAACGGATTGGCTGATTCGTTTTTGTTTCTGACGTCATCACGGACCGCTGAATGCCAGAATTTATTTGTCTATAATATTTGGTAGGGGGTGATTTGTTTGGATTTGAAAATAAAACACTGAGTGAAGCAACTGAGATTTTTTTACTTTTATGTTATTCTCAACGAGGATAAAATTTCAAGTTGTCTAGGGCGGGGTTGAAAATATTAATATACAGCCAAATAACTTAAAATCGTATTCGTATATACCGTGTAACAAAACACGATGTACAAGCGGGAAACCAGTGAATCTACATCATATTTGGAGTTTTTTTTTTTTTTGTTTTTTTTGAGTTGCTGAATAAGAAAGCCTTACATGTTAAAGTACAGGCTTCGAGAATTCAGAGAGGTGTTTTGATTCTGTTGGTCGACACTTTTAACTATTCATTTTACTGTCCCTGGTTCAATGCCTTGATCTGTTTGGCCACCATTGTCATGAAGTTCATGAGTAATGGTGCGTGTTTGCTTTTAATATTTGGAGTCCATATTATAGAATTATTTTTTTTTAATTTGACCCATGTCACAGAATTGTCTAATGTATAAGGGCATTAAAATGTAAGAGGAGATTCCAGATGAAATAAGAAATCAACACAATGTAAAGTTATTTAGAGTTAAATGTAAAAAAAATATGTGTGAAAAATATTAGAGTACATATTATATTATAGCTAAATTGAAAAATGTATAATGGTAGGATAAGAATAGTAAGGAAGGAAAAAAAAAAAGTGAAATGTAAAAATATTAGTCTATGTAAAATGATATTGTACTAAATAAATATAATTATAAAAAATAAAAAACTAGTTAATTAATTAAGTTTTTTTTTCGAAAATTGTTTGAACACTAACCTTATAAAATCAAATGTTTTTAATTCCCTAAAATAATACGAGCTTGACAAACTGAATAAAATACCCCAAAAATAATAATTATTCTCTGACCTTCCGTACATTTTATACATACCCCTAATAAACCAGCCGAATTAACCCAAATCTGCCGCCCGCGCTGAGATTTCTAGGAGAAATTATTGCTAACGTGGTAGGGGTAAAAATTACAAGGGGGGACATAGTCCCAAATCACGTAAGAAACAAACTTACCCCATTGTGCGAAATGACGTGATATGTTGATCACGACTTGAGATAGCCATCGCATTGTGCCTTGTGATATATTATACATGTTTAGAGTAAAGAGTAACATCATATACACCGTGTCCCACGATGAGACCGCGAAACTCCGGAGGATGATTGTTCATGGTATCCGGGTATCCGTTTTTTTGATCCGGGCATTTTTAATAATTAATTTTAAAAAAGTATTAATAAAAAGCGACTAGTGTAATACTGGCTTCTGTTTGAAATGCTAGCGGTGGCGGGGTGGCGGTGGGCGGGGAGGAGTGGGGATCCGCTCTGGTCACCGTACGCCTTGCCTTGTACGGAAATAGCGATGTTACTAGGCAAGTAGGTACCAAGTACGTATTGATACGAAAACACTACGCGATCTTATTGGTTCGCGGTCCAATAGGGAAGCGCTTCGCTTCGCGCTTATTAGTGGAGGTCACGTGGTGTGAGCCAGTTCAAAAGTGGACGGTATTACACTACGGTATACAATTTTTATTCATATTTTAATCATTTTTTTAAGAAATTAGAATTGAGTTTTTTGAAAAACTTTATTAAGATTTTTTTTCTCAGAATATCATGAATAATCACCCTCTGGAGTTTCGCGGTCTCGTCGTGGACACGGTGTATATGTATGTACATTGTACATGTACTATACGTGGAAAAGGGAAGAAAATTATACGGTATGTTTAAAATTTTTCACAGTAAATTTGTTTGTATCTTATAACAACCCTTTTTTTTCACTAGCTCTCACTGTCTTCGAAAGGGTCCAGAACTTCAAATAACTGGGAAAGGACATGACAGAAAACGGCAGCTTTCAGAAAGAACTGGGAGTACGGCTTAGATTAGCGGGCGCCGCATTCAGCATTATGAAAACTGTCTGGAGATCGGAAGAATCGCCTGCATCACACCTGTGAGCAGGCTTCTGAGTTTTAAGAACAGGTGTCTCTTTAAAAAAAAACTAGGCGTGCGGTGGTTTGTTTGGCTTTCGCGTGCACACCGTAAATTCATCCATTTTATTAATCACACTGACAATCTTAAAATCGCGGTTTAGCTTTGAGAAAAAAAACTTGGTAGAGTTTTGCTGGACTTAAAAAAATACTAAATAGTCTTTGAAACAGTCTAAAGAAAGCACGGGGTCTTCGTTGTTACCTAAATGTCCTTTGGAACCCAATGAGTAAGGATTACTGTACCATGATTATTGATTATTCTCCCAAAACATGGCTACCATATTTTTTTTGCATTTTCTGAAGTTTTTTGCATCAGTTCTCTCACCGCTGCCACCAGAGATATGTATACATTACAGTGCTGATACATTTGTTATTAATTTTGAAATATAGCGGCTAAGGTGCGATTTGTATTTTAAAACAATCACAGTGGTATCCAATTGAAAATAATGTGCCTAGGCGCCTGTACTTCAGTCAAAAAGGATCTTGCAACGTCCAGCCATCTACCTATACATCAGGACAAAGGGAGAAATTCCAGTTAGTGTTAAGTGTAAAGTTTTATCAGCCAATAACAAATAAATTGCTTTTGTTGAAATATTCGATTTTCACATCTTCATCTTGCAAAATCATTTAAAAAATTCGTTTATCTAGTATTTCATACCCACAAAAATTCATGTATTTCGGGTAGGTCATTTAAATTCACACGGAAATTCAACACCCCTGAATAGTTTGCGGGACCGATCACAGATATCTCTAGTGGCTACCAGGGATCTTGGAATGAATAATAATCCGAGACGCAAACCTTTCCACGATATAATTCGTATTGGGTTATTCCATCCCCTAGGAAATAACAATCGACATGGGAATGTGTCCGTAATAAAGACATTAATTTAGAAAAGAATATTGTCTGGCTTAGATTTTTTAACTAACTATCTAACTACGCCATTTCCCCGTATAGCAGAGAGGATAGAACGCCATACCACTCTGACCTGACAGACTTCCTTTGCTTCCTCTACATTCATACATCTTCTCATGCACATACGCCGATTATTCCGACTTTTCACATGACCACTTTCAAGTACTTGGTCATGCCATGTTTTTTTTGGCCTTCCGCGGCTTCTACATCCAGGCACACTTGCATTTAAACTTCTTTTAGCCGTTCTTTCATCACCCATTCGCTCCACATGACCAAACCATCGTAAAAGCCCTTTCTTAATTTTGTCGATAATGCTTATCTCAGCCTTGTACTCCGCTCTAATTTCGACATTTGTACACCTATCATACATAGTCTTACCTCACATAGATCGCATTTCAACAGCAATCAGTCTACTTTCATCCTTATTTTCCAACACCACGCTTCACTACCATACATAAGGGTTGGTACCAGAACTCCGTTGTGTACTGCCAATTTTGCTTCTTTCGATAAGTTCTTATTTGCCACTATCGATTTCAAGGCACCATTACCTCTGTTTCCGGCACTAACCCTTCTCTCAATGTCCTTATCCACATTTCCGTCTCTTGTAAACATACTTCCCAAATATACAAATTCTTCAACCTGCTTCAATCTGTCTCCATTTACTATAATATTACATACGGTAATATTTACTGTTCTTTCAAAAACCATCACATTTGACTTTTTTACATTCATTAACAAATCACTCTCCTTGCACACATTGAAAACCTTATAAGATTAAATTCACTAACTTACATACTCGGTTTTTGTTTGGGCCTAACTAGTAACTAAGCCCCAAAGTAGCAGACTTGTGAGTTATGAGAATAGGTGCCTCAAAAGAATACTACGGTGTGCGGTGGTTTGATTTTGTGAGGAACACAGAGGTGAGGCAATGGACGCAACAACCCTTGGTTCCCACTGTCGTCCGGCGAAAGCGTTACTGCTGGCTAGGCCATATACTGTGTATGCCTCCCGTAAGCCTTAACCATGCTTGTCTATTTTAGTAGCATTATGTTTTTTAGTGTCCTCAGTTTGCATCGGAGCTACAAGACGTGGACCTTAATTGGAACGGGAACTGGCGGCCGATCATTTGACTTGGAGTTAGTTTGTGAAATCCATATGCTCCACACAGGGATAGGACATGGAGTGATGATGATCATGGGGATTTATTTAGACGGGCACTGAAGCCGGAGACTGATCATTTTGCCGTCAAGTAGTGCCCTATGCACCACTAGCTACGGATTAGATAAATTAAACATTTGATGATAAACGGGATTTTACTAACAAAATATTACCAAAAAATAATTACTGTATGTAGGAACAAAAATAAATACAACTCATACAGAATTTTGTACAACTTTTTATACGTTAATGACTTTTTCTGTAGTAAAATAAAAGTAATTTTAACAGTTATTTGTCTTCGTTAAGTGAAGAATTTTCTTCTGAAAAGGTTCTGCAAAAGGTTGTC
>JAGVSP010004508.1:0-22274 GCA_022494985.1 Micrasema minimum
TTTTTTTCCGTTTTTAAAAAAGGATTTTAAAAATTTTTAATAAAGGAAACCCTTTTTTAAATAAGGAAAGGTTTAAATTTAATGGGAAAATTGGGAAAAATTGTCCATTTTTAAATACCACGGAGACAAAAAACCCTTTTTATTTAAAACAAAAACATTTTTTGGTTTCTGAATTACAAAAGTGTTTTTGCCCAAAAACTTTAAAACGCCCCGTTTAATCCCTCAAAAAAAATTGTCCCTTAAAAAAAATAAGACCAAAAAAAACTTTTTAAAAAAAATTAAATTTGGGTTCAAAACCCAAAAACATAAAAAATTTTGGGGCCCCATTTTAATTTGTAAAAACCCTAAACCCCCTTACCCCTTTCCAAAGGGGGGGAAAGGGGAAAAAATATATATTTTTTTTTTAAAAAATTTAATTTAATAAAAAAATGTATTGAAAAAAATTTTATTCCCCAAAAATGCTAACCAAGGAATTTTTTCCATTGTTTAAATTGAAAGGATGGTTATGTCCCATGATTCGCGGCCATGGAGGAGAACAGGCGATTCAGGCGTTATAAAGGCCGCAATTTGTTTTAACAGAGTAAACATCCCGAGTAAATGCCTGATAAACTTCCATATTCCCTAAACTGAGCGTGTATATCTTGTCTTCGTCTTCGTTAATATATAATTTCGTATTGTTTATTAAATTATTCGTTTATTACGAGATGTGTGGTCTTCATTAAAAAATATGTTTTACCTAATCGTTTATGATGACTAATAATGCTAATGAACTAAATTGTAGAGTAGAAATAAAAATAATTTCTCTGTTTTATCCACATATGCCATCATCAAAACCATATCTCTAACTAATGGATAATGGACAGGTTTGTAATATTATTAACTTCTTGATTGACAGTCAAATCATTCTACCCGGATATTAGCCACAGATTTCTCCCATTTATATATCTTACTGTAGTAACTAACCCATGGCTTGGTCGAACTTTACAGCCAACTCTTTTTATAGCTTTGATATTTCTTGGTTGGACGTTTCTAAACCTACAACTCCAACAAAATTGGCGTAATGGCGTATTGGCGGCCATGTGAATATGGGCTATTAAATTATAAATACAATATAAATCTTCTGCTGAGCCTAACGATGGCGAGAGGTCATGG
This sequence comes from Micrasema minimum, assembly GCA_022494985.1. Taxonomy (NCBI): domain Eukaryota; kingdom Metazoa; phylum Arthropoda; class Insecta; order Trichoptera; family Brachycentridae; genus Micrasema; species Micrasema minimum. Next base: position 1,153 of record JAGVSP010004508.1, read on the forward strand.
ACGATAAAATCTAAATTCCTATCAGAAAATTTACTATTGTATCTGAGTTTTTTTCTATAACTGCAGTAAAAATCAAAAGAATTTTATTTAATTATTAAAATTACACCAAAGTTTGAACGATTACTCATTTTATTTATCTTATTAATCAACAGATTGATGAACAAATAGCATCGATTGTGTCATGTTTTTTTATTTTTACAAAAATCACCAACCATATTTTTACTGAATTAAATTCACATAGGGACTTACCTACTAATCAGACAAGCTAACCTTTTCTCATTTAAACTTAATAACTTACTTTTTGTTTTAATGAGATCTAAATACTTAGAGCGGACTTGCCTTAAACACGTATTTTCAACAGGTGCACCTTAAGCAAAAACATTCTAGTCTGCAGCTTTTACTTTGGTAAAAACTACAAACTTTAAATGGCTTAACGTGGTTCAAACAAAGTATAAATTGACCCAGACTTTCTGTTTTAAAAAGTCTGTCTAAACTTCAACCAAATCTACGAGCGACTTTTTGCTACGCTCTTGTCTTCTGTTAGAAACTTTTATTACAAACAAAATCTGTTAGTTTAATAAATACAAAAGCATATAAATTACTTACTGAATTTATTTACAGCTTCATACTCCTGAGGAAAAATTTTGGTGTTTTTAAAATGATATTCGGGATTTGTTGACAGCTAAAAAGCTTTGCAAAGCTTCGAAACGATTAGGTATCACATAACATACAAGGACTTGAAACTAATTTCTATGCAAATACGTTGACTGAAGCCCTTATAATTTTAATTTCTCAATATAACTAGGGAAACGTGGTAGAAAAATGAAAACAATTGGTATATGTATAAAGAGCACATAAAATTTTAAGTAATTAGCCAGCCAGATTTAATTTTACGATCTTACTTTTACATATTTTTTTTAAAATTTGCGGCCTTATTTTGTGTGCTCCTCTAACTTGGTTCCTCATGGTAAAAGACGATTTTTTTCTAGCATAAGTACTTTTCACATATATCATATTTATATAAGTATATTAAAATTACTGAACTTAGTTAAAGAAATAGAATACCAACGTTTTGAGTAGGAGTTACAGAGGTTGTGCTAAAGATAAACTTGCCATAACTAAAGATACCATTATTTATAAAATGATCTATTGTTTCTACTCTACTTGGCCTTCTATTATCCCTCAAATTACACTTTTGATTACTGTTGAATTACGTTGTATGCTCACACAACGATCTGTGTGCCAATTTTTACATTCCATTTACGCTTTTTATGCGGTTTTATAGGTCATTTCGTCTGTTGGCGGAGTGTTTTATTAATCATTAGGGAAATAATTATATCACCTTCTTGAGCCATTAAAATACGGACAAATTATTAAAGCAATTTTAACGTTCGGATCTCTTAATAAACCTTGCGTAAGATTCGAAATATTTTACACTTTTTTTCAGCGAACGCGGAAAATGTTGTTTTAAATTAGTTCATTATTATTGTCTGTGTTTTTTCGATTATTGATCAATAGTCATTAAATTGTTATTTTTAGAAATGGACATTAATTTTGTATCCGCGATACTTTTCTGATATTATTAAGAGTACCTAACCCTTGCTGACCTTCAGTTTAAGGAAATATATTGAAGCAATAAAAAATCAAGTACCTACCCAAGTTCTATCGAAAATTCATACCCATCGAAGTAGATTCGTATCTTCTACTTATTTTGTGTAAAGAAAATGTTTACTAAAAAAACCCTTATGTTAGCTCTCCACTTTCATGAATTTCGCTGATCAAAATTGGGTAGTGTGGTATTAAATCGCTTCATTCGACGCTTCCTATACTTCGGCAAGCTTTCTGAAGTACTTCGGCGATGAACTTTGCATGAGTGTAGAAGTTTCGTTAAAATATCCATATCAGACCATGAGCTCTCCTGTTTTGCTTCCATTCGTCCCTATCCTACGTCATGCGATGACATTGTACTTACTCTATCAACTCCTCACACATGTTCGTAAATCTCTCATACAAGATATTATTTAACCTACATAAACGCAAAATTTCGCAACTAATAACATAATGCTTCCTTTAATGGCTTTAGCCTTAAGCTACGTACATATGTACCTATGGTAAAGCTAAAAAGGAACATTTCACAACATCACTTAGTTTTTGGGCGATGATATGTCAAATTTTCATCACAAAGTATCGTGTGTAATAACATGCTACTTCTCAATATGTATTGCTCTTCATTTTGGTGATAAAATTCCAGTGTGATAAAAGCACTTTCCTAAGTACTGGCGATATGAACTTCCAAAAGCAAAGGAACACTTAGCTGCACTTAAGTTAATTCCTTACCCTTCACGAGTGATGTGAAATCGGTTGTGAGAGTATAAAAGTATTTTTTTAATTTTTAAAAGAATTTTTTTTTTTAATAAAATACTTATGTACCTAATTATTTTCGCCTTCTGTCAAAAAAAATACACCCAGGTATTTAAAAATTGTTAATCATTTAACAATAGAAACAGAGTATCTATTATTATTCATGAATATTTTAGATTGAATTATGCATTAAGCACGTTCTGTCGTGATATTTTACTGAATAAACTAAAACTATTGTAAAAAATACACTTTTTCAGTTGAGCGCTTCCGTGAACTAATTCCTTACCAAGAAAATTCCATTTCCGCGGACAATAATGTATTGAATAACAAATTGTCACTGTAAGCATTCTTATTATTCATTCGTGGATGCGAATCATGAAATAACATACATTGTCTAATTACCTACCGTGTGTTCTTAGAATTTGAAGCTACGAAAATTATCAGTAATATTACTCCATATCCTTATATTATTTGAAGGCAAGATGCTAGTCCAAGATATCTCGTATGAAATATTTCACTGAATATTTCATATTGACCCCGTCGAAAATTTTACCCGCAACCACATTCATGGTAACCCAACATGCTAACCACTGCACCACAAAGCAGACAAGGATATGAATAATTGCCATTAATTAAAAAAATCGTGTTCACTGCATTTTTTTATGTTTTTGAGACACCTATGTTTAAAATGTGTATCTGAAAACAGACAAGACCGAAACCTTGTGTTTGTAATAAATTCTGTTTTTAAATGAAATTATGTTACTTTAAGGTATCGTTTAAATAATTATTCATAGTGAGACCACACCTTAAACGTAAATTCCCATTCATTACTTTAATTAGAAAAATACGAATGTTCTTGTAAATTCCATAGCTGAGTTTAAAACTAGTATTTTGATATATTAAATTCACTTTTATTTACCCAGATTGATTATCTTGCATTAATAACCGGGTTGTGGTCTAGTGGTAGATTCGAGGACTCCGGATTGAGTATGTCCAAATACTTGCAAACAAAGTTGGTACATTAATTTTTTATATTACGGAGATGACTGAATATCCATATTCCCGAGTTTGAAAAAAACTTTTGGTTGTCTGTAAAGTCGGTTTACGGACGATAATTTTACGTGATAACGTCATAAGAAAACATTGATGAAAAATAGCATACTTTTATGAATTGAATTGAATTATTATTACTGAATTATCATTATTTTGTATAATACAAAGCAGAAGTTAATTGAAAATTACAATTTTTTTATTTTAATTTCATTTTGGTGACGACAATTTCACTTTCACTTTGTAGCTTGTGTGCTGCTGCTGTCTCCCTTCTACTCGGACGCATCGGCCGATGGAGTGGAAGAGAGATAGATGCGTCACAAACCGAACGCTTAGGCCGATCGTGCCTCTCTATCGCTTGTTCCGCGCACTCGCTTGCACAGTCGGCTCAGGCGGAACGCGACAATGAATCAAGCTTTTTCGTGTGTGCAGCCGGCGTTCATAGATTTAGACGTTATCATGTCAAAAAGTTTCTTGACCTCTGTGATAGTAAATTAATGTGCTTAAATTTGATTTGGGAATTTATTTTAATCTCTTCAAAATCAAGACTAAAATGAGATACCAATTTTTTTACAGTATCGTTGGCACCAACTCCATCAATGAATGACACATTTTTTGAATGAATTCTCTTTCACGTTTCACACCATAATCAAATGTTTACGTTAAACCAAATTACTATAAAATTGAAACAAAAAATCAGCCATAAAAGCCAACTGGCCGCATTTTATCACGCTTGGTAACAATGCATAGTCCAAATCTTTCAGTCGGTGGAAAAAATTAACGAATGTCATATTTTTGACCTTGTCACAGTTACTATAACTTAGACACGCGATTATTAGGGTTATTATTGTCTAATAAACCAGTGGCTCTCAATTGTACCCAGGACCACTTTGTCTGCTACTACTACATACTCTCTCTTATATATCACCCAATGGTGCATAGGGCACTGCAATGTGATTTTTCACAAAAAAAATATTTCGTATATATACGATACCTTGGACTGGTGCTAAAGCGTAAAACTGATCATCTTGCTATCATGTAACAAATGATCAAGATTATCTGCAATTGATGTACGAATGCAGTGCTCTATGCACCATTAGGTGTTGATAGTGGTGAGTAGTATTCCTTAACAACTAATGTTATAGAGGTGCGTTTATACTTTTTGCTATTATTACCTTTTTTAAAATTAAAGAAGTGCGTTTATATTTTTTGCTAAATAGTATAATAGTATATAAAAATTAAAAAGGGATAAAAATGTAACGAAAAAAAAACCTAGTCCTCAAATATTAGATTTTTTTGTTCCCATTAAATTCACTAAATACATATTATTGTCAATATTGTATCAATAATTAATGTGATAGTTATAAAATAAAATGAATAAATAAATAATGTCATGATCAAATATCCACGTGTAAGTAGTTCTCTAATTTGAGATTGGTACAACTTTTTAGTGTCACTTTAGCGTAAAATCTCTTTTTTTTTTAGAATTTTTAAGATTCACGAAACACCATTTGGGAAAGTCTGGTGTAATCTGCGTTCCACTCACAATATTCCACTTCCTACATATTATAAGATTATTAACGGTGTTTGCTTAAAAAAAACTTTAGGCTGCAAAAAACAGATGAATAGATACAAACAAAAACACAGAAGCAATAATTTCATGCAATTTTCTAGTCTTAGTCGCTAAACAAAATGAGCCTACCGGCTACCAGTCTTTTTAAGATCATGAGCTTGTCTTTTTTTGCAATGAAAGGATCGAAAATTTTGAAGATTATTTTGTAATGATAATTTTATTAAAAATCTGACGCTTGACGCTCAATTTTGTAAATGTTTTGATAAAGTTAAAAACCTATTATTCTATACTATATTGCCTGTTCAGATAATACGTACTACGCGAAAATCACGTTAACGCACGTATAAGTTTTATCATTACAAAGTTATTTTTGACTCAAGATGAATTTTTCGAATTTTTTCAAGTTATAGCTAAACAACTTTTATGACCATATCATATTAGTTGTCGGTTATAATAATAAAATACCATATGGTGTAATAAAACTCGATGTACAAGCGGGAAACCAGTGAACCTACATAATATTTGGAGTCGATTTTGTACATAAAATTTTGATTTGACCCATAGTTTTCGAGAAAATTTTGTACGAAACTAATTTTTCTCGATAAATTTTTGCAAATTGTTATCAAATATCATGTATTTAGTCGAATTAATACTATCCATGAAGAAAACAAAATAATAAGAATTTATGCAATTTTCTGTAATCTGCTAATCATGAGAAAAAGAAAAAATTTTTTTTCAAGCTCAGATTAAAAAGTCACGTTACATATTCGACTCCAAATATGATGTAGATTCACCAGTTTTCGGGTTGTACTGCGAGTTTTGTTACTCCATGTACAGGCACTATTAGTTGTCGTGTCAATATCTTTTATAACGAATAAATTATTTTAACCGTTTTTTTTTCATTATACCATATCCGCTCCCTATGTGGAGCATATGGAATCCAAGCGATCGGCCGCCAGCTCCGCGCATTCTCCCAAGTCAAGTCCACGTCCCGCAGCTCTGACGCAAACTGCCGACGAATTGTCAACAGTGGACGACGGGACGACCCGAGAACCTGATGCCTTGTAAAATAGGCAAGCATGGTTAAGGCTCTCGGGAGGCATACGTAGTATATGGCCTAGCCAGCCGAAACGCCTTGACAGTAGAAACCAAGGGTTGCTGTGTCCGTTGCCTCACTCCTTACAAAGTCAAACCACCGCACACCTAAAATTCTTCTAAGACACCTCTTCTCAAAACTTAGTATTCTGCTGTCTTGGGCCCTAGTTATGTGCCACGATTCGCAGCCAAAGAGAAGAACAGGTGTAATGCAGGAGTTATAAAGGCGGCATTTTTGTTTTAACCCGAGTAAATATCCGATCTCCAGACAGCTTTCATACTGTTGAATGCGAAATTTTAACCGTTAGCGTAACAAATCTGCTTTATTGTGCCACACCCCATGCTCGATTGGTTCTGTTAATTGTCCATAAGTTGGTGAATAATAATAACAATTAGTGTTGTCTCCCGTTTATCTGGCGCGGGTTCGTCTGTCACCCGAACTCCAATCTATAAGTTTCCGCCATAAAGCTTCCGCTTGTCGCTTGTCACTTTGACGGGAGACTGCCAATTACTGAGGGCTTATTCTGTTAAACAACTAAATATTTTGAAATTTATGTTAGAAGCACTCACTATATTTAATAATAACAGAGTGTTTCATTTAAATAGTTTAACTAAATATTTCTTTTTACATCTATTTGTAGATTACGGCAGTTTGTGGCAGAACTGTGGGACTTGACATATTTGTTTACTCTCTATTTTCTTACAAATATTTTATGTGTGATACCTTGGGTCTGGTACTGAAGCGTAAGACTGATCTACTTACCTTCATGTAATAAAATGATCAAGAATCGCTGCACTTGGTAACATTACTTAAAAAATTTAAGTTATTTAATTACGTACTTTACGCAGTCATTATTATTATCCATTTCAATTTTTTTTTTTCAATAAGTTAAAATTAAAATGTGTTTACATTTTTATCAGTTTTGTCTTATTTTTTTTTTTTTGTAGTAGAATAGAGATATGGTGTCAAAATTAATGTGGCTAGCGCCACATGACAGATTAACCAATCGAGGAAGTTTCTGCCAATTGCTGCAGTTGTTGCAGCTGTCAATTTTATCAGAATAATTTTTATTCGTCTACTGTCTATTCATCATCATCATCATATCTTCCGATCTTGCGCCATCTCCATCCACCGTATTCCAGCAAACTTCTTGATATCGTCCGCCCATCTCATCGGTGGACGTCCTTGAGGCCTCGGGTTTCTCTGTCTCCACACCAGAACACGTTTCGTCCATCTGTCGTCCGTCATTCTGGCTGTATGACCAGCCCATTTCCACTTCAACCAAGCAATTCGTTCCACCACGTCGCAGACAAGTCTGGCGTCGGATCCAATTGTTTTTTTTTTTCTGTCTCTTAATGTTAATCCATACATAATTCGCTCCATGCTCCTCTGTGCAACTTGCAACTCATTGTCATTGTCTATTACTATGCACAGTACATATATTAATATTTGGTACATGTTTAGATAATATTCTTGTCAATAAGTTGGCAATGCTCTTGTCGGACGTGCAATTTCCCAATAATAATTTAGCTTATGGCGTAATTCTGTAAATATGTAGGTATAACGTGATAAATTAATGTATTTTTCGTTTTTTCCGGTTCGCTAATACCGAGAAAAATCGAATTCTTATTGAAATTTAGCTTGAAATATGTTATATATGGAGTAACAAAACTCGTAGTACAACCCGAAAACTTGTGAATCTTCATCATATTTGTAGTCGAATGTGTAATATGAATTTTTGATCTAAGTTTGAAAAAAAAAAAACCTTTTCATAAAAGCTTTCACAAGTATGGCAGATTATCTAAAATTGCACAAATCCTTATTCAAATTCAGTTTTATTATTTTGTTTTCTTTATGGATAGTATTAATTTGACAAAATAAATTATATTTGATAAAAATTGCAAAAAATTTTGAAAAAAAAAAATTCCTTTAAAAAAAAATTAATAGTCTCCACAGTGATTTTGAAAACAAATTAACAAAATTTATTTAAAATATGACGTAGATTCACTGGTTTCCCGCTTGTACATCGAGTTTAGTCAAAACACGTCCATACTAATTTTATTTTAGGTTATTTTTACTTATGTTATTACAAGCGTAGAATAAAAACCTTTAAAAAATAAAAAAAGTACATACCTATACTAAAGAAACACAGTTGAGTCGATTTATCGTTACTAACACGAAAACACTGTATCTCAAGATACGGTGTTTTGTAGTGACACTTCAGTATTGTCTAGACTCTACATAGACTCTAATTAATTGCATTATTTATTTTGTTTCAGCTATTCTGATGCACTTCTTCTTCCTGGCTGCATTCTTCTGGCTGAACACCATGTGCTTCAACATCTGGTGGACATTCCGGTAAGTTCGTAAATCTATACGGAAACATTACCATTACCCACCCAAAACCAGCACGAGACCCATAGTACTACTATTATTATTTTTATTAGGTACCCTACAGTTGGTACGCACTCGTAAATTTCATTTTTTACAATCGACCTTCGGCCTTAATTAGGTACAGATAATTAAAACTTACTTTTCTTAGTTCATTCTTAAAAGTTTTTACTTAATCATCAAACCGTGGCACGAAAGAAACGAATGCATTTTTTTTTTTTTTGTAAAATTTTAGATCCTTTTTTTGTATCTTTTTAATTTCGCAAATACAAATCCAAAAATCATATATGTTGATAAGTCCTATCATCTTACACGTATAACATATTTATTATTATCGTCAATGTGCCTACGAAATTCTACAAACGTTCTATTATTTACCTATCATATTTCCAAAAATTTCTGGCATATACAATCGTTATCTAAAATTAATTTACAAACAGATTGCACTAATGATATCGTAGTTTTTTTTATAATTTTTCTGCAATCATAGAACATTTTATGTTGTAAGCAAGTCTATTGAATTGAGACTAAAGATGCTTTATAACTAGAAATCTCCGGTAAAACGTTTATGAGGGCACAAGAACGATTTTTTAGTCACTATTTTCATGTTACCTCGCTTTACCTCGTACTCCTTTTTAAGGTAGACTTATAATTTCATCATCATCATGAAGAACTGTGTACTTTGACTTCGCCAATCTTTGATTCTATATGGCATCGGGAGTTGGGGAGGAGCAGCCAAATGCCATATTGATGTAGTAAGGAGGGCCCAGAAGTGCGTCCTGCGAGTATCTAGAGGTAGACCTTTTACATACCCATCCAAGTTACTGTTTAAAGAGTGTAATATACTTGATGTTAGGCAATTAGCAATTAGGGAATTCGTTCGAGCCGCATTAAAAAAACAGGACTCTACTAACCCTACTAAATCATAACCATTCTACTAGATTTGCAGGCAATATAATAAATTGATAACACCTAAAATGAGCACAAAAAATTTGGACAACGGCACTCAATATTTTTTATCTCCTTACCTGTACAATAAGTTGGAAAAAAATACTAAAACGACTAAATTAGGATTAAACATGTGGCTCGTCATTTAGATATTGTAAAATTCTGAACAACTATTGATTGTTCAGAGATAATCTAGTTGTATGTAATATCCGATAATATTTTGTTTAAGTATCTTTCTTTCTAAGGACCCAATAACTTGAGTAGTAGTGTTTAGTAAGTTTCCTATTTAATATATACTATTTGATAAAAATTTAGTTGATTCAGGAAAAATTATATTTTAATAACCTATTGTAATAGCATATTTAAAATAACATAAACTTATTCAAATCCCAAATTGTAAATCATCATCATACCATATCCGCTTCCTATGTGAAGCATATGGAATCTACTAACTGCCTACAGGCCAAGCGATCGGCCGCCAGCTCCCGTGCATCCTCCCTTGTATAATTTTACTACTATGTATTTACTAAATTTCCCTTATCTGCACCCAATGGCGCATAGGGCACTGCATCGGTACACCTCGTGCAGTGCATCTTGATCATTTTACTACACGAAGGTAAAATGATTGATACTGGAATCGCACATGAAATATTAATATGAAATTAAACCAAATAAAAGTTAACCTAGATGCTAACAGTCAACTTGGTTGTTTTTCACCAAAAAGCGAGTATATGTTTAGGTAAAGCGAAAACAATGAACTAGATGGAGATGCTGAGGTATTATACCTCACCCTTCGAAAAAGAATTTCGTCAAAGACCTCACCTTATTTAAATTTCATCAAGAGGTGGCAAAACTTTAAAAGTTTTCGAACCTTTTTGTACCTACTTAGATTTCGCATCAAGTGAGACAAACTGTCTTGGGTTTAGTCGGTTGAGCCCAATCCAAATTTTTTATTACTTTGTCTGTGGGAATGGTGACATCTGGTTTTATGTATTTTTTAACCAACAGCTGGGATTTAACAAGCTTTATTTTACAGCACTGTTTTTTACAAGCTACAACTAAATTCACTATTGCAGTCTCGTAAATAACACGGCCTGTTTGACGGTATTAGAGCTGTTCTTTTGCGAAATATTTTTTGCAATACGTACCAATATTTGTATGTAGATAATATATAAACATATATGTTAGATTATGAAACTCGCTTATTTTACTTTTGAAAACGTGAAAGATAAAATCTATCCTATAAATGGTATTTGAGTATAATATTATTTGAGTATTCTAGGTAAAAGCAATAGAAATTTGTTTTCGGGTTTTAAATCGTTTTGCAGATAATAACATAACAATTACATACTAACCTACTTACCTTCTTTCCCTCACTGGGAAAACTGTATCCACAATAATTAATAATCTTTTTAACAACGTTTTGAACGTATACAAATACTTGTAGACAAATTACTGGATTATACCCATGCTGGGCTGATATCAGATATTATTGATATCTCAACAGAGACAGAGAAACTCTGGAAACGAATGTGGGTTATCTAGGCGTTTTACAGGGCTTATGACCTTATTGTTTAAAAATATTTACTGGTGAAAGTTAAAAGCAAACAGAAATTGGAGAGGCGTCTTCTAGTAAGTAATTAAGTTCGGATGAACCTTACCTACACCAATAAAGTAGATTGCCAAAAAAAATAAATGCTTAGCCATTTTCTCAACAGATGTCACTTTTTAGAAATCTGTCGAAAAACCAGCTCACATGTGGATACTTCTGTACAAACTCAACATATACAGAAGTTTCAAAAACTTGTCATATATGGTTGTCAGATGATAAGGCGGAATGGGGAATGTTGTAATACATCAAGTGGCCACTTAACCCAACCAATGACAGGTCGTAAGCCCTGTAAACGCCTAGATAACCCACATTCGTTTCCAGAGGTTCTCTGTCTCTGTTGAGATATCAATAATAATTAAAAATCTGTTCATAATCATGTTAAAAAGGATTTCAGTAGTTACTAACAAAGATCCCAAAATTCAAATCATTCGTTCATCAGCAATCAACAATCTGCTGCCAACGGACTACGTGTTTGTTTCAAAAACGTGTAAATCACAATACGTCTTGTGCATGAAAAGGTTCGGCCATTTCTCAACACCGGACAAAGTAGCTGTTTCTTTGTTTTGGTTTAATCCCTCAGCACATGTTCATAACATTACCAAGTCCGCGGGAATTCCGGGTATTTTAATATTTTGACATTTCGCAGCTAATTTCGGATTTGTTCTGCAGATTCCCGCCTTTTCGTGCCCAGATCCCATCTCCTTTTCCTTCGGCCGTCATTTTTAATGGATCCCTCGGCGTCTGCATAAATAATCCACCGCTAAATTAGTCGGAAAATATATTAGCCTACAGATCAAAGACCTGGAAAAGTAAGTTTGCTTTTAATACGATCGTGTAAACACGAAACGAAATGTGTCAGCTTTTTAACGGGTACCTACTTTATGTGATACAAGAAAAATTCTATAAGCCAGGGTCAGGGGCTTGGATTCAAGATTTTGAATTTTCATATTTATAAAGAAATACCTATAATAAATCAAAGAATACTCCTCCATAGTTAGGATAAAATATGTATTAAAAATTATAAAACCCAATTACAATCAGGTGGAAGCTGGTCACTTCCTTCCGACAGTCCATGCGCTCTGTAGCTGCGAGACGACCTGCATTCTAGACTCTCTCTGCTATCAGTAGAATTAATATGTCTTTAGTATCACGTATTTAGTTGTTTAAATTTAATTTATACGTGGGTGAAGCTGAAATTACAACCCTCCATGCTCTTTGTAGCTGCAAGACGAATTGGAGTTCAGTACTTCTCCTACGTATAGATTTAATATCGTTTCTTAAATAATCGTTGTCTCAGATCCTTTATTCATAAATTGGGAATGAAATTAATTAAGAATATCGAATGTACAGCGCCCTTGAGGTGATTTCTCACATAAATGGCGCTCAATAAATAATCCAAATAATAATAATAATAATACACTAAATCATTTATATATCTATTCGGAGGCCAAGGATGTACGATTTTTGACGGAGGCACATAGTAATTTTGTGTGAAATTTTATGCTGGCAAAACTAAAGGGGCTTCTTTGCCATTTACATTTGCAAATAGTACCTATCAACTACCACGCCTATTATAATTTACGAAACCCATAAAAAGCTAAAAGTAAATTGCGCCTATTTAAAAAAAGCAGCTTAGCTTCTTGCTACATAAGTAAAGTAGTTTTTTCTCATGCTTTTTATACATATACGTTATTGCAAACATCCAAATAAACAGGTTATGTTGGTATTATGATTATGTGAATCTCGTGTTTCAAATTCTCATTTTTTTAGCTTGATCCACGATCAAATACAGACCAATCGTATTTACTCGTTTGCCAGAGTAGTCACACGCTTTCATAACTAGACACATCAATATTTTAGATGAGATGCTTTAGATGTTTATTGAGGTGAGGCAATGGACACAGCAACCCTTGGTATCTACTGTCATCCGGCGAAGGCATTTCGGCTGGCTAGGCCATATACTACGTATGCCTCCCGAGAGCCTTAACCATGCTTGCCTATTTTACAAGGCATCATGTTCTCGGCGTCCTGGTCGTCCACTGTTGACAATTCGTCGGCAGTTTGCGGGATGTGGACTTGACTTGGGAGGATGCGCGGGAGCTGGCGGCCGATCGCTTGGCCTGGAGGCAGTTTGTGGATTCCATATGCTCCACATAGGGAGCGGATATGGTTTGATGATGATGATGATGTTTTAAATTAATCTATAAAACTTATTTGGCATATTCACATTTTGTAATGTCAAATAAAATCAATATGTATTTATTGGTGTATTTTAGTAAAGCTCCGTAATACCGGTAAACTCTTGAATTTTCTTAGTGTACATGAAAACAAATTATCAAGATTCACTGCACTAAGTGCATAAATGCAGTGCCCTATGCACTATTGGATGCGGATAAGGGAGAGTAGTAGGTAATAGTACATGAATCATTTCTGGATAGCACTAGAATTTCTTTAAGAAATCTCCGTTGTACAATACTTAGACTGTAAGATCTTATGATTAAGAATAATTTTATATAATATAATCAACCATTCTATCATTATGGTTCCCATTCGCTTCCGAAACGTAGGTACTAACGTAATCGCTTAGCATCGCAGAAGAGGTATCTTAATAGTAATCGCACAGGAACATTAAACTGACAATTAAACTTTAATTGTTTTTAAGCCTCTGCAATAAAGATTGATAAATGTAGGTAGGTCATAAGATACCTACTGAAATTCTGAGCAGTTAAAGCATAAAACTGATCATCTTGACTTGTAATTAATGATCAAGGTACGCTGCGTTGATACATAATGGTACCTTAGCGCCTGGTTCCGCCCTGGCGAGGGTCTCTGGTAATTTTCTCCGAACGAGGATCGGAAATATGGAAGTTGGATTTACCTGTTGCTCGATCACAGATCACTACCGACTTGGTAATAAGCGACGTGATAACGATTTCTTACCCATGGATGTTTAACGTTTTCGCGATCACAATGGAACACGCGTTAAAAGTTATCGATCGGGATTATTAAACGAGCGCTTCTAATCGCGAGCCATTTCACGAGATATATCTTATTCGCACATAATCTTTATTCAATCTTTCTCGAGTGCCGTATTGCATTTAGCCGGTTTTCGTCAAGCCAAATATTGAGAAAAGCAGTCGACATAATAAAAAATCCGACAAGCGCGATGATTTGACGTTTGACGTACGGCCGCGATATCGCGTGCATCGGCTCCGCTCGGCTCAGATCGGCAATGCTCGGCTCGGCTCGACGTGATATTTAACGAATGTCATTGTGATCGGTCAAATTGTTAGCGTTAGCACGTGGTTAGCACGTTTTTAACTACGTCGATAGTTATTTTTGCTTGAGCTACAGGGCTGGGATTCAACAGGAACATGAACAGATGAACGAAGGACCACCAGCGAGAGAGAGACATCATTCGTGGTTGCCCAACGTGCTTACCACTACATTTTTGACAGTGGTCCTTTGGTGAATGTATCTTTCATTTTTAAAGTTAATAATCTCCTAGTCACTTGTGTGTAATCCTCATATCTCGTTTGCCGTAGTATGCAAGGAAAGGCTTGTAATATTCAATGACATGACACAACGCCAAGTGCAAAAAATAAATAGTGTGTTGTAGGAAATACTATTATATTTAATAGGACATTGCTTAAGCTCACTGAGCCGTACATAAAGTCAAAAACGCCAGACTAAGATTATTAAAATTTCATCATAAACCTGTTTATAATGTAAATAATTTCAACCATTCAGAGCATAAAGTACTCAACTGACTGATGGTGAATTTTAATTTGGCTCAAACTTTGCGCTTTAGATAATTTTAATAAATTACAAGCGATTTACTTAAGTTAGTAATTATAATGCGATTTTTTCAACCAATTTCAGCACTGTGAATTCGATAAATTAATAACAAATCGACCAAAAACAGTATTAAAATATAATATAAAAAGCAATGATACTAACATATTAAAATAGTGATTACTTAATTGTCTATAATTTTGCTAAGAATTTGTAAATATAATTCTGTATGTACCTACCTACTACCTATCTACTTCTACTACTTTCCTTTATCCGCACTCAATGGTGCATAGTGCATTGCACTGCATCGTCGCATGCAACACGCCAAGTGCATTGTATCTTGATTAGTAGTATATCAAACTGACGAAAAATTAGACTTGTATCTACATATTTAATTTTGAAGTGTGTTTATATGCATGAATAGGGGACCAAAATATCTTATTCAATTCGCGTTCTTATAACTCAATAGAGGTTTCCTTGACAAAGAATCGCAAAATCAAAGTTTTCTTCATATTTTGCGACAAGTTTTGAAACTTATCCACGCGTTTCATATTGGTTTCACTTCAAAAAGCTCCCATACGTAATAATGGCGCTTTGATGTTCTTCAAAGTATACTTTGATATCTGGTTTTTTTATTGCTTTAATATTTTTTCGGCCGAAATTTGGGCAGTCTTAAATGAGAGTGTATTGAGTTTTTTTTATAATGTTATGAATGCTGTTTTCGCCTGATTTTTCTTTGAAGAGAAATATTTTGATGTGCACACACAGAAAGTTTGGCTTTTCTATACAATTGATTATACACACTGTTCAGCGTGTTCAGTATCTGCCCCACGTATTCGGAGAACGAGGGTAAAAAAGCTTCAATGAATTTATTATCAATTATGATTAAATAAAACAATGCTATGTGTTACTATTAATTGGTTTATTCTATAAAAATAGAATTTACCTACACTACCTGATTTCGGGAATTTTTCTGTATTTTTCTGTATAACATCTGTATTCTAATTTAGTGTCTTTTCACCAGTCGATGGGAGAACGTTACTCCCGAAACCAGGTAGTGTAGGTAAATTCTATTTTTATAGAATAAACCAATTAATAGTAACACATAACATTGTTTTATTTAATCATAATTCATTATGAAGTGTTACAAAGTGAATGCCGATTCAATCAACGAATTTATATCTCCCAAATAAAAAACCGAAAACACGTGTTTTGAGATAATGTCCGAAATAAATTCGGATGTGTTGTCTAAACTTATACGAAAAAACATAATTCAAATATAATTAAAAAATGTGATTAAAAAATTGAATTATTATTATTATTATTATAGGGAAAAAAATAAATGCAAGAGAACTCGACAATTTACTATACCGAAATTCGTACTTAGAATTTCTAAGAATTTACCTACATTATTCATTTCAATTTAAGTTTCATAGGCTCCTTTCAGACATGTTTTAAAAGGTGTATGATATACGTACTTAAGTATGTATTTACTTTCAAAACATGTTTACTATACCAATTCGCTCGTTATCAATGTTTACAATAAGATATTTTATCCCGATGTTTACAATGCTTTTGATAAGTATATTTTTGGGGTGGTTATTTGATATATTAAAATAAGATACACAATCCTTTAATTACCAAAAATAATGGTAGATTTGCTAAAACATCTTGTTATTGCAAAATATTAAAATATAATTGATTAATATACTCCAATAAGAATATTAATGTTCTCCGGATGCCGCGGGAGAGCCTGAAGCCTGAACCCTAGGTGCCTTTTCTTTGCGCCTGCAGGATTCCGCCGTCCTAGAAGATCGTCGATGACCATCTTACAGATGTACTCGGCGGAGCTGATGGGTGCGGGCCCGACGTGGGAGGAGGCGATCTAGTAATGTCCACTTGCTCCACATAGGAGCGAACGTGGTGAAAGAAGAAGATAAAAAAATATTTGATTTATATTTTTTATTGACATTACTTGGTGGAATTCCATGATTAAATTATTAATATATAACTAATTAAAGTTAAATAAAAAATGCTAAGTACACTTCCACTTTTATTTATTTTGACCAGTTAGCGCTTTCACCCTGTACACCAGTCTGAAGATGCCCGTTACAGGGTGAAAGCGCTAACTGGTCAAAATAAATAAAAGTGGATGTGTACCAAGTATTTTTTATTTAACTTTAATTAGTTATATATTATATTAATAATTTTGAAAAAAGATTCATTAAATCCAATACCTTGTTATTTGTTCATCAAAAGCTCCTTTTCTGTTATGTAAAAATAAAACCATAATTTTTTGTTATAATTTGTCTTAAAAGATGGAAGAATTTATTGCAAGTATAGGTAAGCTATAATAAATATTTATTATTAGATCATTTAAATGTGTTGTTTTTTCGAAAAAGTGCACGAGGGGCGCAAAAAAATTGCTTAAAATGAAAACACATAGGTCACACCTACAAATCAAACCTTTTTGTTTATCCGATATATTTCATTTTGTGACAGCTTTTTCGCCTTGTCGGAGCATTTACAGTTCTACATAATAAACGCTACTCAATAAAAAAAAAAATGACAGCCAATATTTAGTTCGCTCCAAATAAAAAGAGGTTTTTCCTTTAAATTTTAAAGTTTGTAACTCCTGGAAGTTGCACTTAGATTACAGTCGCTTCTGATGTTAAACCACATTCATTTCTTCTCGTGCAAAAAGCAATTCTGAAAGTTAAATTAATCCTTTTATTGCTGCTGCTTTAGTTGAATCATTCCTTTATTACGATGTTTAGGTACCCACTAACAATTTCAAATGGAATAAAATACAGGTTTTTACTAGCGCGCTTGATTAGATTGCATAAAATGTATTTTTTAAGATAAATATAAAATATTTTACTATACAACAGTAAAAATTTTATATTGAATTTGAAATATGCTTATAAAAAGGTTTCATAACTTGGACGTTTGGGTTCGTCTATTTATTGATTGTCGCTATTACAATCGCTGATTTGATAACATTTTAGATGATTTTAGTATTTATTAGACTTGATGATCATTACCATGATCCCATGGCATGGGCAATGTCTGTAGGGCATGCTGATTATTTTATAATAATTATGTGTAATGAAATACTTTTTTGTTTCGATTATTTTTTTACGTTCGTCGACCACTATATTATTAAGCTACATTATTTGCACCGTAAAACTATATTAAAGTCGCAGTAGTAAAAGGTATTTCTTGTCACTGTAAACGGTAAGATACTTAATAATATATCCAGTTTATCCGGACGAATTTTTTACCCAGTTTAGCTAGAATAACATGCCCAAAGGCGCGTTCAGACAAAGACATTTGATCATATATAATTTTATTGTATTCGTAGCCAGGCTTTTTACGCCATTTTTTTGCTGCCGGGCATACTGCTGACTTCTAATGCAAAAATATCTTGTAATTTGCATACAGGCTATTTATTTCAAATCAGATATCACTCCACTGGGCTCAACTAACAGCGATACCTGATTAGCAGGTCGGCAATCAAAATAAGATCAAAAGTAGCAATTCATCAGTAGCTAGAGTGATATAATGTACTATTGGCTGGATTAAATTGACCTGGCATAATGTGTGGCATTCAGAACTCAGAGCTCTACAGAATCAGCATCTGCTGGTTGATGATTAGTAAACCGGTATTTATCAGAACGACCTTCTAGTTTTTCACTCTCGTTATTAATTCCAACGGATAATCTCACGATTTGAGATCAATAACCAGCTTTGAATTCCACGTATTTACGCGTTATAAAAAATATCGACATGTAAAATGTCAGTATTAATAAAATTAGCCAATTCATATGGCCTGTTGAGGTGGTTAAATAAATAAATTAATAAATATGTAGAATCGTCAGCATCTTTATTATGATACAAGTGCATAATTTCAAGAGCGCTTTATAATAAATTTATTCAAATTTACACATGATAATAAGAGTGGCCTTTTAGTGTTTAAGCAGTATTGTACTAATGTCATTTTCTGTTTTGTCAAGAACTCTGAATTGGAAAATTTTTTAAGTTATGGGGAGGTGAGGGTATGTAGGTATTTTGTGTAGTAGATATTCTAGATTTTATTCCTACTAACAGAATGTTATGAAATATAGGATTTAAAGTAAATTAAATAAAAACTCTTAAGAAATACATATTATATCCTAAAACAAGCTTGTCCGACAGTCATCTTGTACCATTTAAAATACTATTTAAGCAGAAAGTAATACGTGCTTTGTATTCCTTGAGACCTCAAAGTTTATGTGTAGGTAAAAGGTACCTACACGAAAACCCACTTAACCAAACACTGACTTCTGCATAAAATAACTGAAAAAACACTCTTCACAGATCATTTACATCAATCCTCTATATTAACAAGAGCTCTTGAGATCTCGAGGCGTTTTTTGTAACAGTAGGTACCCATGTAAAAACGTGTATCCAACGTGTATCTCATAAAAATTCATTTACTTTTTCAATTTGCTGAGGTTTTCGATAAAATTCTAACAGGAATACTTACTTACACAATATTGTCGGCAAACATTGCGTTGGTATGTAAACAAGAAATAAAATATACATACGTCAAGGTACTGGCATGTAGACAGTTGACTTCCGTATGAAATTATTTTTATTTTTGCTTATTGATCACTGCAATATCTAGAGGAAGCAATATTTTTTGCCTCGGTATTAAATTCCCAGCCACGACACTGATTTCTGCGAATATTTTTTTCTAAAATGATTTTCTATTTGACGTGGCGCCGTGGGATTTATTTGAATACAAGTCTTCCTTGTCATCTGGATATAATTCACCTATTTTATTGATCAAACGTGTTGCTATTTTACTGGCGTCCAATAAAAAAGTTGTTTTTTTCCAAGGATTTTCCAAACTATTTCTAACTTTGATGTCAAATCGCGTAAAACTGTCAAATATAAACTGTGATATCGGCGGTCTGTTAGAAAAACTTTTAAAAATACAATATTTTTTATACTTTGATGATTCGCTAGTTGGGTGGTGAACACCAAAATAATATCCTTATGTAACTAATGACATAAAATGACGATTTAAAGTGACATTTAACTTTTTAAAAAATATATATTTCAGGTATCCTGTTCATTGTCACATCTTTTTTATTTTGTGATAAATTGTCTTAGCGTGTTAATATTTGCTTTCTAGAAATACGTTTATGTAGCACTTAGTGCCAAAAAATAATAGTTGCATTTTGTAGAGTAATTTTTTTGAAGTGAAAACTTCTTTAGAATCGTTGGGAGTGATTTGAAACTCTATGAAACGAAAAAGCGACACTAAAAAGAGACAAACATATAGATCTATGGGATTTAGCTTGCGAGAGAATGAGATAGAACACAGTTGTATAGAGTTTCCTATTATCTTCGTCTTCTCTTGTGCGGTGCTTCGTAGCCTCCACACTCTTGTCTACCAAGCGTTTTGCGCATGCATAGATATATTGATAAAATCGAAACAAAAACCTTTTGTCTCATACTTGAGTTATCATAAGCCCTCGTATCACTTGTAGAAATTGAAGACATGGATCATGAATAATAAAATGAAAAAAAATTATCAACTGGGTACCAATATTTATAATAAATCAATCCTATAATTATCTTACTCCTGATACTGCATTTATCTCATTCTCTCTCAGCTTAGTTTTATTAAGGTTTCACTTCTACCTGGTGTGAACTGCACACATGTTTTTTTTTATTTGACCGATAGTTTTCGAGAAAATTGAGTAAGAAGTGAATTTTCTTTTGAGAAGTTTTTTACAGATTATTATCAATATAATAGTGCTCAATTTAAGAAGAAAATGTAGCACTACGATAGCATGGAGGAACGGCCGCGGGTAACGTGACCGTCATTCCTCCTGAATGTGTTAAGAAAATTAGACATTTGACATACACGAACTCCCGGGGGCATAGTGATTTGATTAAACCAGTGCACACCATTTCGTGACGAACCTTAAATTTATCAAATTAACAGCTCATTCGATAAACAGTGTTATGTGCACACCTGCCAGCCATTTCGTGGGATTAACATAGCCTTACATTTCTACCCTCAAGAACGGTCTATTGTGTCCTAATAGTTGCCCTAACAGAATTGGTCTGAGAAGGTTAACATATTGTAATAGAAATCCTTGAGCCTTCGCGATATTAATCCAACATTCTAAACATTAATTAATAATCCCTATTCTCATTTTCACCATCCGAAATTCTCTTAATTAAAACGTAATTAAGATTCAACGATTGTTGACAGTAACGAATTTCGCTCCGTTTGT